>KV417641.1:103068-171146 GCA_001630335.1 Athelia psychrophila
CTTACTGGAAGTGCCGCTAAGGCATATCTCTTTCTTCTTCGCGTCCGCGCCATCTATGACAATTCCAAGCTAGTAGTGTTGCTCTCTGGAGTGGGCTGGCTTGTCGTGGTGTGTGCGCGGATGTCAGTTGTATTTATGATATATACACCTGTGAGTCCAGTATCAACAACCCTTCAAATTGCTGTTGAGCACTCACATGGGGAAGCAACGATCAGCCTCTGACACAGACAGGTCACTGCGCAACTATCGATGTGGGATCAATTCAGATTTTTTCAGTGGGGTTGAACGTAGCATATGATACCTGCATCTTTGTCTCAAGTTCCGTCCGGCTGGCCTCTCATGCGAACTTGACAGGGACGCCTCGGATTGCATCGTTCATTCGAGGGTATGGCCTTCCTCCCACAATGCGCCACCTTCTCCAGGACGGACAAAAATACTACGGGTACGTCACAGGCCTCTTTACTACGTTGTGTGATGTTAAGCGCAATGTCTCCAGCATCACTGTTTTGTTCATTCTGATAGCAGTCGTCATCGCTGTTTCACCGGTCAACCCGATTTACAAACCCATGTCTTTGGCCCCAGCATTTGCCATAGAAACCGTCATGACTTGCAAAGTCTTTCGCGCCATGATTCTACGCTCATTGCACCCTATCCAGGCCATCGATTTGTCTGTGGCGCCAGCAGAGGCACATACGACGGCGATGTCGATCTTCGAGCTTGATACGGTCATGGAACTTCGAATACGAAGGACGAACACTGAGCACGAGTAAGTCGAGTGAACGCCTTCGACGGTCTGGACACTGTCATTGTGCAAGTGTCATGGGAATCGTGTGTTCCATAATACATGCTTATTATTATCGCTTTCTCTATAAATCTGAATAGCCTGCGTGAGTCGTCGTTCTGTCGGTCGGCTGCAAGTACTCTCCAGCACGCCAGCATAACTCCTATCGCCTGTTCAGGTTGACGGAGGAGGTGATCTCGAGCATTTGAGCGCTTGCCACTCGCTACCTTCGACGTTCAGTTGAATTAAATGAGGCTCGGGAAAGTGTAACTTAATTAGTGACTGTTCGTGCATGACCATGGGGCAGAAGGGGGCGCTGTGGACTTGTACAATTTCGCAACGGGAACGAAGCGAGGTAATGCAACAAGATGTTAGCTGGTGAATAGTGCACAGAGAAACGGTGATTATTCGATCGTTATTCGTTATAAACGGCAGATTTAACGTTAGAATTGCACCAAGTGCATAATTAATACCCTCGCAAGAAGCTAGTAACCCTTCATCGACAAATTCCCTGGACTAGCCGCTCAATCGTGCTCCAGTTTACATTCGCAGATATGATATTACTCATTAAACTGGCTAAGCTGCCAATCCGATGCCATTCGTGCTATCCAGGGAGGTGTTGGGACCGGAAAATATGTACATCCATGGTAGAGCGCTGGGCCTGCCGAGAAACCAAAAGCTGCATAATTTAACCCGATTTCTATGGCCGGGCCTCGATAGACGACGTGGCCACGAGAACTTGGAGGATGCGGCAGCATGGAAGCGGATATGGCCCCGAACCAAAAGGGGGATGCAACAGCCGAGTGCTGCCCGAAGGTCTTGCCCCGTGACGGCCAACCAGATTGTACTTGAGGATAGATACTAAGATAGCTGGGAAATAGGTCAAATAGCAAAAAAATAAGGTTAAAAAAGCACGTGAAGAGATAAGATAAGATAACAGCGTAAAATCAGTTTTCGATCAGTTTGCTCCTTTGACCTAGCGAATGGTTAGGAGTGTGCTGCGATACACCATTAATTAGGATATGCGGCCACGCGGATTCTGTCGCAAATATAAACTATGCAAAGGAATATATCGGCATCACATAGCCTTTCTCAAAAAATTATTATGCGGAAGGATTGCGACCGGATATGTGATGGGCAAATTAAATATCCGACGCCGCCAGTCGTGAGACATCATCGACTACTTTCTCCCCAATAAGTATACCACAACGTCGGCTGAATTGGTCGTATATCTGGGTAACCCACTGGTCTCGAATGGATCCCGCACGGCTCTCTCATCTGATAGATGTGACTCCAGCGACGCTGGCCGCAGTACAGCTGCAGCAGCACACACAAACCGCGGCATATTTTGCCGTATGTGCATTGACCGTGCGCTCGCCTCATATCGTTTCACGGCACACCATCTAACACACCCCAGGCTGTAGCATGGGACTGGACTCTTGCAATTGGAGAGGAACTTCAAATAGCAAAGAGATGTGGACGCAGTCTTGCTGTCCTGGCTTACTTTCTGGCACGGAGCAGCGGCGTGATGGCATTCGGTTTAACCTTGGTCTTTCTCATCAAAGTTCCACCATGTAAGCCCAATCTATGTATAGGATCTAACACATCACCAAATATCCGCAGACGAAAACAGGTGCTCAGCCCTATTGAATTGGATTGGCGTCACAATGATGGTTGGAAGTGCCGCTAAGGCATATCTCTTTCTTCTTCGCGTCCGCGCAATCTATGATAACTCCAAGCTAGTGACACTATTCTCTGGAGTGGGTTGGCTCGCTGTGGTGTGCGCGCGAATGACGTTTGCATTTATGGTAAATATTTCTGTGAGTCCCGCGTTAATAGACCTTCAAATTGTTGTTGAGCACTCACATGGGGAAAAAATCATCAGCCTCCGAAACAGACTGGCCGCTGCGCAATTACCGATTTGGGATCACTCCCTATTATTTCATTATGGTTGAATGCGGCATATGATACCTGCATCTTTGTCTCAGTTTCCGTCCGGCTGGCCTCCTACGCGAATTTGACAGGGACGCCTTGGATTTCATCGTTCATTCGAGGGTATGGCCTCCCCCCCACGATGCGCCACCTTCTCAAGGATGCACAAAAGTATTACGGGTACGTCGCAGTCCTCGTTACTACATTATGTAGTATTAAGCGCAATGTCTCCAGCATCACCATTTTGTTCACTCTGCTATCAGCCGTCATTGCCGTTTTACCAGTCCATCCAATTTACCAGGCGATTGCTTTGGCCCCAGCAATTGCCGTAGAGACCGTCATGACTTGCAAAGTCTTTCGCTCCATGATTCTACGCTCATTACACCCTATCCAGAACGTCAAATTGTCTAAGACGCCAGCAGAGGCACACACAACGGCGATGTCGATCTTCGAGCTTGATACGTTCATGGAACTTCGAATACGAAGGACGAACACCGAGCACGAGCAAGTCTGGTGAACGGCCTCGTTTGGACAATGTCACGTTGTGAGTGTCATGGGAATTGCGTGTTCCGTAATCCATGCTTATTATTGTTGCTTTCTCTGGGAATCTGAATAGTCTGCGTGGGCCCTCCTTGTGCCGATGGCTTCAAGCGCTTTCCCATGGGGCAGAAGAGGGCGGTTGTGTTATATGTGCGTAACAGTCGGCCAGTGCAATTCATCGTTATCCAGAAGGTTATATCAGACGAGACGCTGCTCTTTCCTCCCACTCCTCTTTCTCCCAGGGCAAAATAGTCCTCCAATGACCGCCTGCTATTGCCTGTGGTGACATACAGATCCAGTCCACTTCCTTAAATTCCTCATAGGCATGCACAGGCAGACGACGCGCATAGCGGCCACTAGCAGCATTGGCCTCTCATGCCATCCATACAGCCTCACGAGGTTACGCCAATCCAACTCACAGAGGTGCAGGCGGTTGCGAAGACTTCTGTGGATCTTCACTTTCACCTTCATCTTCGGCTTAAGTGACATTGGTGGGCTGTCAGTTTCTTCTTGCTTGTTTCATATACGACTTTCCGAAAACACAACACGACCAACACGATTAATTGTATCACCATACGCCTCGCCTAAACAAGGAACAAAGAATGGTAATTGTGCATTGCTTGCTATCATCCGGGTCTCCGAGTGCGCGCGACCGACTCCTTCAACTCGTGTGACCTGGTTCGAATGGTACGTTCCGCTCGTTGGCACGTTGGGATCAGGGCGCAGAGCTTATCATATTCATTTCATCAATTCGCAGTACTGTGTAGCCATCACCCGCGCATGCTCAGGGTACCATGAAACGGGTTTCACACATTGGTATCATAACTGTCCTCATTTCCGTTGAACAACGGTACAGTCAGCTCAGGGCGCCGAGATAGATCTATAGCCTGGGAGTACATACCAACATCTGACCTCCATCGCTTCTGAGTCCCCGTTTCCCTGGTACGCTATTTCTTGACGTCTGCTGCGATTAGACACCCGTATTCCTGTAACAGTCTCTGCAGTCCTGTGTGTACTGTCTTCTGCTGTGCCCTTGCTTAGAAGTTTTATGTCTCTGCGATATAGACTGTACCTATCTGCTACAGTGCGCGGTGCCTAACACGATAACCCGATACACAATTGAAAGCTGAAACAGGACTTGCGCCGATAATACCGATTAGATTACCAGTGTACTTAAGGTTAGGGATTACGATTATACGGGACCACTCGTGCCTTTGCAGCAAGAATGTAAGCGACGATCATTCAACATGTGAGACCCTGATTTCGGGCAGCAGCAGTGCGTGCGGGTGCGGTCAGGGCAGAGGGTTAATTGGTATGGGGCGGTGGAGTGACGAAGGGCTGGTGGCGGCGCCGGATATCGGGCCGTCGACGTGGATAATGCGAACGTGGAAGACGAGCTCGAGAGCAGCATCGTCTTCCATGACTCGTTACCTCTGTTATTCACCTAAAGACTCTGACCCTGTTCGCTTCCTGGTTTCACCCAGCTCATATTCCAATCATCAATCGTTCGCTATGGATCAACAACCCAGCACTCGCGGTTTGCTAGCTCACAGGACAGGCCTGCAGGCAGGCGCACACCGCACCATATGCATTGATCGACGGCAGGCGAGCAATCTGGATTCTTGACAGATGGTTGCTTTCCTGAGTCTGATACACAATCATGATTCATAGTGAGTGCCGAGTACGTACTGAGTGCTGAGACTCGCTGTTGGATGTCGGATTCTGCGCGAAGTAATGATCGGACGGCATGCTAGGGGCACGTTCGTTGAGTCTTGACCCACATCAGCGGTCGAACTTCAGTTATACTTTCCCTCGGGCTGACCATCCTCCCACAACTTTATAGAGTCTTCGACTGCTGAGTCCTAGTACACATCCTTCAATTTCAAGCTGCGATACTTTGCTTTGCGGTCCGAATCGAGTCTTTACTCCAACTAGTGCAGGTACTCACCAATGTTCAATGCCCATCTCAGCGAGCTCAGCTGGCACGCCGCACACCACCCGTGAGGTGACCGTGGCCCCTCTCTGCCACTGCCTCTTCACTTGGACGTTGGAACTTGGATCTCCGCCGTTGACGTTTCCTACGCCATATTGATCACCGCCAACTTCGACTCCTTGCTTGCCCTCCATGGACTGCGCACCACGCACCAAGCATCGCCCCTTCGATTAACGGCCCGGGCCTGCTGCCTGCCCGGTGCCACGCTACTCTGCCGTGAACTGTGAACCCCCCCCGGTGAGAAATACAAGGTGTCGTGTGAAGTAGTGGCAAATAGTAACCTGTCGGATTGAACAATTCGGGGCTAGTATCTGACTCGAAAAATGAGAATGGCACCAGGGGAATTCGATCCTCGTTTCTGCATCTTCCGCTCCTAACTTACTTAACTCCGACTAGCCGCCACGTTCAACAACTTGCAAGTCGGGTAGTCTCTGCCAGTGCTACTTATTCGTGTCCGAGGAGCAACTGAAAGTCTGGAACTGGACGATATACTTTAATATAACTCGTCACCGCGTCACCACTATCACTGCGTCTTGGAGCAAATCAATATACCTGAAGCATAATCTAAGCACGCCGCCTCGTTGCGATTGATTGTTGATTGCCGACTATTGATTATTCTGCGCTCTCATCTATAGTTGGTCGACTGCACTCATACAGGCGATAAGTACTCCTCGTTTGAACCTGAAGGGGCTCTACTGCTTCATGCCGGACAACGCCGAGGCTCGAGCTCAACGTTCAACGCCGGTATCCATTCGTCTCTGCGTCCGGCTCCAGGCCACCGGTGGACAATACTGCATTATTACTGTCGGTACACACCAAACACTGTGGAGCTCCACTCGACTTCGGCTGTCTGTGCTGTCAACTCGGATGCTAAATATTGACGCTGTCGCTACTAAAGTACTGCTGGGCTTGCGTCTCCGGGCTCGCGTCTGAGGTCTCCGGGCTCGTTCTTTGTCGGCGTTGGGACCGTAACGAGGAGCAACACTATGTACTTTGCGGCTCCGTTGCCGCTGGCGCGCTGTGTCTGCCACCTGGACTCAAACTCTGCAGCTGACGTGACAGCGATACCTCAAGTATCCAAAAAAAACTCTAATACCTCCCTAACCAACCGAGACTCGCCGCCACGCTCACGTCCAAGAATCAAAATCAAGTCATCTGGTATGTCTTTGCTCATGTCCGAGGAGCAACTGGAAATGCTACCACTGCGTCTGTGGAGCGAAATCAATATATCACAGCTCAAGCGCACGCACGTGTCTGTTTTCATTTGGTTTACTTGGCCGGATGGCGATTGCGATTGTCGCCCTCGCAAATTTGACAGCAACTCGCAGTTGGATCTGAAGCGGCTGCTTAATGCTTGATACCTACTGCATTAATTCATCACTATATATGACACTTCGGGCGCTGGCAGGAAGATATGCATATGTATACTGTACATTGCGTTGATGATCGACTACTGTAGTCCCGCAGTTAATGGGTCAGCTGAAATCATTTAATCTGAGCGGAAGGCGCTAATTGGACGATAAGATACAGCCAAGCATATACATCACTCCCTGGTGGGTGGAGTGATGTCACGCCTTCCGCCTTTCAATTTCCGCCTTCGCTCTCGACTTCCGCCTGCACCAGATATCGTTGACTGATCACTGATCGACGGCGCCATTGTAGTAACTCGTTTCGCCTTTTCGCTATCGCTATCCGGCACTCTAGTGCTATCGCGATATTATCGATAGCGTTCGAAGGCGAGGTAAGTCTTGTGTATACCGCACCGAACAGCGCAGAGCAGTGTGATATTACATCTCATGTTAGAGCCCCAATTTTTTAAAGTCACACCTCCACCACTTGCCCTTTCACTAGTACCGCGTCAGCTGCCCCGCTGGTTTCACTTTTTTCTCATGCTTTATCCGCTGGGTTAATTATACGACGGAGGTCCACGAAAGGTGCGATGCAGCAGCAGCACATGTGATGGTTGCACAGCTCAGAAGGACACGGGAGAGGGCACGCCGCGCAGTTGTGTTGTATGCTCAAAGTAAAGTCCGCTCGTATCTGATGAACTTGATGCCCAGGCTCTGTAGCTTCTCTTACACTCTAACTTAAGCTTCCCAAGTCGAGGACCCACACAGGTACCAACAACATCAACGAATAGCACGGCACGGACGAGATACAAATGCGGACGAGTGTGTCGAGGAAGCTTACGGTTCTCAGTAGGGTGCCTGGGCCGGAACTCAAGCGCCCAATTGCAACGCATAGCTCTTCATGGCCGCGGCAGCGTGATTTACGCTGGTGCCGACAATGTCATCTGATGCCTTGAGACCTCGGCGGCAGGTGCACGGGGTAAAAATTCAGAGGAAGAGACCTGACTCGGATCCTACATGTATCTGTGCCTTCTAAATCAATACTCGCACCGTACTCAAATTAAGGATGGCCGTGAGCTGCATGTGAGCCGTGTGAGCCCCAGCTCATGAGTTTTTAAGCTCCTGGACCTTCTATCAGCTCTGTGAACAGGGGCTGACTCATGCATCAGCTCATGAGCCGCGGCTCACATGAGCTGTGCCGCGTTCGCCTCAAAAATTCGGTGGCTGAGGTTTGATCATGCCTTCCACTAATTCTGAACTGAACTGACCAGTACAGAGTACAAAGAGTCGCCAAGGAACACCTTAAGTCAGCAAACAGCAGAGACAGAGATGTTGAATTAGCCTAGACACCTTTATATATTTCAATTTTTACATGGGGCTGGTTCAGCTCATGGGCCTGGCTCACACGCCGGGTGCTCACGGCCATCCCTATACTCAATACAGAAAGTAGAAGCCCTGAATCGGTATACTGCTAGTGAGTTTGCCCCGGCTAGAATCATTCATCAAGTCCTTGAGGAGATTGAAGTATAATATTGAGGTGCAGCGTGATCCTACCATCGATTACCTTAGCTAAATTCCCCTTCGAAATCAATATTGCGAGCGCCACTGGTCAGGGCTGGCTGGGATATCAAAAACAGAAGGCTGCAGGAGTTTGAAAGCAATCATTGTAATGTATTATTGCTCCATCACGCATATGTAACCGCACGCCAAGCTGATACAAGCTTTACAACTTGCTCTGAGTTTAACCTTCTTTCGCAAGTCGTGCCCTGTCGCGCCGCCATCGAATCAGTATTAGGCCACCCAGCATTCTGGAAATTTCCCCAAAATTTCCCTCAATTCACACGGTTCCCCCACTCAGTTCTCGACCCTGGTCTGATTAAGGCTGCATTGGGTGACGTCGAGCAGAGAAGTGAAGAAAGTGTGAGGTTCAGAGGATGGGTGGCGCTGTGGTGGCGGCAACGTGAAAGTGGCAGCACGTCTAAGCACGTCCGGACTTGGGCCAGAGTAGTTCTACCCCACATATGCATCCCCCTCGTCGACGTCACTTCCATTTCCCTCCTCCTCCTCCTCCTCCTCCTGTGACGGGGAGTCACCTTTTTCATCTCCAGGGGGGAAAAAGGCTTCCAATGAGCACTGGGGGTCATCGCCATAACCGGATACATGTAAATTTAGGCCTTTATCACGCAGTGTTATGAATTGTTGGTATGTCTCTTCAGGCAAACGATTCGCAAGACGACCGCTGGCGATTCTGTGCGCCCACGGCATCAGCACGGCAGTGCACATCTTCGCCACCCCTCCGCGAGCCCATCCCCCCGAGGAGCAATCCTCATCTTCATAATATCTTGATTTGAGAAAAGCCGCAAACTTCTCGTAATTGAAGGCTGGGCAAACTGACACCTCGATGCTGATCAATTCTGGCAGTAGACAGCACGGCTCCGCGAGGAGATCCATCAGGACGTCATCCACACCGTTTGGAAGCATGAGCTCAGATAGCATCGGTGTTGCATTGAAAAGGGTGAGGAGTTGACCTCTGGTGAATGGTTCCTCGTATGTGCTGAGAGATAACCGCATCAGCGAGCAGCCAGAGCGGGTGATTAATGATGTTATAGCTTCAGGAGTGTCGTCTGGGGTAGGTTTAAGGGCTCGGAGTTTGAGTTCAATCAGGGCTGGCAAAGTGAGGAGATTGAACAGGTCTCGCGAGTTGGCGCCTGCGATGATTCAAATTTCGAGAGATCGAAGATTAATGTGACGAATGTTGGTGAGAGGGAGTGTGGCAGACAAGCCGGATGTTGCGTCGAGCGCCATTTTGTAAAACTGTAGGTTGGCAGCTTGACCGAGAATAAAGTACCCATCTGCACATGTGTATGGCCCCCAGGGTAGCAAAGTGCATGCGGTTAATTGAACCCAGGGGAATTCCGGTATTTGCCCCGGGGTTATACGCCACCCGAGAGTCAGCACGCGCAAGGCAGCTGCATGCCTGAAGTTGTTTAGTGTTGCGATTCCCGTACCATGTCCGGGGGGTCGGAAGCCGTCAAAGTGGGAGTCATCAGCATCGATGCTCAGGGAGTAGAGCCTTGGCAGATGCTCCGGTATGTGATAGAGAAATGGCATCATGGCCTTCGTGACGACCAATTGGACCTCCACCCAGCGACGGGTTTCGTTGTGGAGCACGGCATCGAGCATAGGGTTTGAGCTCCGAGTGACCGCGAACGGGACGAGATGGCTCCCAATCGCAATATTAAGAGGCTGACCGCCCGAGCGTTGAAGCCAAATGGGTATCATCTCAGTATCCAATAGCGCCCTGCTGCTAGTATACTGAATATTGATATGGTTCCAGAGTTTGGAGGTAGCAATGGCAACCTCCCTCCATTGGCGACAGACTCGAGTAGGCGCAATCGACCTGCCACCCAACATGCATTGCAGTTGGATAAATATCTCTCCAAGGATCTCGATGGGTAGGCGGCGAGTAAGGTTTAACACGTTTTGGTGCCCATCAGAGAGTTTGTGAAGAGCCGCGCGGTTGTGGCGAAGACTTGCAAGGATTTTTTCCACCCGTTCGATCTCGTCGTCCAGCTGGGATCCGTCTTCTGCAATTTGTAGGATTCTCTCGCGGACGATAATGCGCTCTGCTGGGGAAGGTGCCGCAAATGTGTTCAAAAGCTCGGCCATTGGCGATTGCAGAGCACCCAATGGTTTTGCCAATTGTGCTGTCTGGCAGGTGCAGGCGCCGGCCGTCTCTGGAATCGACATCTGACTATTATACGGGAAGTGCTGTATGTTGAGCTGAGCTATATGTTCTGTGATCGTTCCACTCACACGAGGATCCCGCAGATTTGGATGGTGGTCGTTGCGACCAAAAGGTTGATCGGTGCGGGACGCGGGATTTATACACACTCTCCACAAAACTTGCATTGACTCGGACTGCTCAGACTGGCAACAGTCTACAGGGTCAATCCACCTTATCCTCCAACAAAGGTAATCCAAAGTAGTCCACATTGATTTGCGTAAGCCAGGGTAAATTGATAACAGCCATTCAGGCCAACATGTGCGTCGATCCCAATATTAATTTTGAGCTTCAGTGGCCCCTGGCTGCAGGCAGCTTCTCCAATGACGGTCACCATCAGTAATGACAATAGCCTTTACATAACACGCGTGTGGAGTAATATCATGCGTTGCATAAATTGCGACAAGTTAAAACGATGTTGTAGGGTAAATAAAGGAATGGCGAGCGACTTGCTGAAATGATTGTCCACAATTTGGCGATAAAAATGTCATAATGATATCCGTACATTCTATGACCTCCAGCGCTCGACGTCTTCTTTCAAAGTAGGCAGAAAACACCCGACAGCACCAGACCTGTAAAGAGCACCCTGCAGATGGTGTACAACGACCCCACTTGGCGTGTACCAGGTGCCCCTGACCTCTTCACGAGCTCCATATCGAGGATAATGTCGCGTGTGGTGCTTTTCGTAGGGGCGAAGCTAAGAAGGGATTTGACTTTGGACCACTTTGCCGCAGCATTGGCTGAATTGTTTCCTTCTTCGTACGGAAGTAAACGACGCCATTGCTGGCGAGCTGAACGAGAGCAGTCGGTCCTGCAAATTACTGAGATGTAGAGAGAGTCCTTGTTGGTAGGTCCGGATCCAGCAAGCTTCTGGGTGGTATTTGTCTACGTTCGCAGAGTTTGACCAAAGTTTGAATATGGATAAGGACCTGTTCCACTCGTTCAATCTCGTTGTCTAGTTTGGAAATTTCCCCGGAAATTTGCAAGATTCTCTCTTGAATGATAGCACATTCTGCTAGAGAAGGCGCCGATGTGCTCAGAAGCTCGGCCGATGGGCAACTGCGGCTTCGCCAATTTGGCAGGTGCAAGCGCGGGCCGGGGCGGTCTCTGGGATCATCTAACTCTTACACGGTACCGTAAATTGAGATTCATGATACCTTCTGTGTTTATTCCACTTACCTGCCAACTTTGGAAGGTGGTCGTTGGGTTTGCGTTGGGTGGTCGTTAGTGCGGGGCCTGTAAGTAGTCCTTGACAGACTCATCGCATGCTGCAGCATCTACTTACTGTAGACCTCTTCCTCAGGCCTCCAACCTTCCACCCAGGGCGTCGATCGCGTTATGTTCAGGACTACCAGCAAGCTTGTAAAGCAAGCAGTAGCCAAACAATCTGCTCAGCGCCCTCGCAGATACCGCCGCACACTCTCAGCGTTCTTGGGTGCATCAGCTGCCGTGGGCTGCGTCCTTGCTGCACAGAGTGTAGTATATCTCGACAGCTCGTCTTCTTCTGGAGGCCGTACCAGTCCTTTTGACTCCCTTCGACGCCGAAAGTCTACCGACAGCTTTGATCCAACACGTCCGTCGGTGGACGTTAACGCGACTTTACGACAGCACGAGGAGACGCGTTTTACGGATGGGAAAGAAACAGGCATTCGACGTTATGATATTGTGCAGGTTTCTAGGTGCGGGTAGATGCTGCATTTTCTCTTTGGCGCCTGGCTCACGCCGTCTTTCGTTTATAGCAACGATCCAAATGAAGATGACCACTCGACGGCCATAGTCCCTCACCCCAAAGGCTCCTGGGCCTTCTTTGCTGTATTGGACGGACATAGTGGCTGGGAAACGAGCGCATGGCTCCGCGAGAACCTCATTCCCGCCATCACCGGCTCCCTAGCCGATCTCTACCACAACTACCACGCCCCAGGCGACTCGTTCCTCTCGGCAGCCTGGGCACTTATCGGGCGCAGCCCAGGGGGCGGAGACGCGTACACACCGCCAGACGGATCCATCAACAGCGCGATATCAGCCACCTTCAAACGCCTCGACCACGACATCGTCCATGACGCCGTCGAACGCGTGTTCGCGTCCCCGAGCAAGAACATAGCCACTAATGTGCTGGCGCCGGCGTACGCCGGCTCGTGTGCGCTCCTCGCGTTCTTTGACTCCCACACGCGGACGCTCCGGGTGGCTGTTACCGGGGACTCGCGCGCCGTGCTCGGTCGCCGCAAGGTCGACCCCAGCACCGGCGCTGTGCGTTACGAAGTCCACGTCCTCTCGGTCGACCAAGACGGGCACAGCCCGCTTGAAATTGCGCGGTTGAACGACTCCCCCGAGCACCCCGGCGAGACCGTGATCAAGAACGGGCGCGTGCTCGGCATGGGGCCGTCCCGTGCCTTTGGGGACGCGAGGTGGAAGTGGGACCTGGAGACGCAGGCGCGGCTGAAGAAGGAGTATCTGGGCAGGTCGACGCCGGGGAATGTGAAGACGCCGCCGTATCTCACCGCCGAGCCTGAGATAACCACCACCAAAACGGCGCCCGGGGATTTCCTGATCATGGCGACGGATGGGCTGTGGGAGTGCTTGCAGAGTGAAGAGGCGGTGGGGCTCGTGGGTACATGGGCGGAGTCGCGGCGCGGAAACGGTGGAGAGAGCACGGAAGAGGCGGTTTCGCGTACGGCGTTGCCCGTGCAGCTGCCGGAGAAGGACGAGACTGTGCGTTATGGGCAGTGGGGCGCGCAGAAGGCGTTCGTGAATGTTGATGCCAATGCGGCTACGCACCTCGCCAGAAACGCATTGGGCGGCGCTGACTTGGACTTGGCTACAGCTTTGCTGGGCATGCGGAGTCCTAGAGGCAGAACTTATCGGTGAGTTCGTGCTTGGCACGATGCTTGTTTGTCAGAGAGATGCTAATCACGATACGGTATTGCAGCGACGACATCACTGCCATAGTTGTATTCTTTGATTAGAAGGCATGGGGGGTCTGGCTGGGCAGCATCATCAGACCCACCCTGCAGCCCTGCGTCTGCGACGTGAATTCTGTTAGGAGCTAATATGTCCTTATATTCTGAGGCTGCCATGTTCCCCGAGTTCATTTGCTGTGTCGATTCCGGGACTTGTGTATTTGTCGTGCATCCATCTTTGGCATTACTTCGAGCTATTCCAATTTCATTTTCCTCACTGATTACCTTTTGTGTGAGTATGAAACTACTCTTTTTGTATATATCTCTGACTCAAGAACCTTGCAGATGCCAATACGATGTCTCTCAATGTCATCCAAGGCGGTCACAGCGGCGACGACGTTCAAGAGTTGCTCTGCAGCAGCTTCAACTCGAAAGGCTTGCCAAATACTCGGCGCCCCTGCAATCGCCCTCCGAGCTGTTACATAGCAATACAATACCTTCCTTGGAGACCAGAGGATTGATCCAGACAGTCATGTCGCAGATTGCGTGCAGTCTTTCCGAGCTCGATGGGGAGCCTAGGCGAATGCAAGAGGTGCTGGAGGGACGTCATCGCAATCGCGTTGATATTCGACTGTTCTCAATCAACACGAGAACATTCTAAATGACATTCGTCGCCTACCTACCTCCAGAAATCCTATGGCAAGTCCTCACCGAATGGCAGCTTACGGCTCGGACACTGTCGGTGCTATATGTGCCACCCGTCATGCCAGCCCAGGTGCGCCAGCACTGGAAAACGGTCGCTCTTGCCACTCCGGAGCTATGGGCATATTTCAGAATACCCTTCTATCGAAAACCGGCCGACTTGGGCGTTTGAATGCCACGTAAATAGCTTCATCGCTCAGGCGGCTGTCCATGTGAACACACCAACGGCAAAAGTCCCCTGCTTTTGTCTCTGCGTGCGGATTAGTCTGATCGCTGGAAGGATGTACACCTATGCCCGACGCCGGAGTCGTCATTTCTTCGGATCCTTGGCACCGGCTGTCATCGCCCCAAGCCCTGGAGATAAATTGCAAGCACTCCTCGGCGCAGGACCGCGTCCCCACCAGCCGGTTCAGAAATGCGCCATGCCTTCGTATCTTATTCCTCGATGGAAGATTATCCTTTCCGCGTTCTCGATACCGTGGTCGCAACCAGCGCACTGCACGCTCAAACCGACGCGTCACAGTCATTTCCCGTTTCAAGAATGTTACGACCTGTTACGCCGTGTTCGTCTTGCTCAGGCGTTTGAATCCCGGTTTCGTCAAGGTCTCCGATGCGATAGAACCCACTGGACAACACGCATTTCTTATCGGTCCTGCCTCATATTCACCATTCAAACTTGCGCCGGCTCCCCCTGCCTCGGAGAGTTGATCAGCCCCGCTCTTATGGAACCGTCTTTCATTGCCGGTTTTATCTGAAGCTGGAGCCTGAAACGATTACCTGCCTGAGGAATGTATCGCAGCCCTCGTCGCTCGTTCATCTTGCGCGTTGACAAACTCACCATCCAGTCCCGCGATGTGGTTGCCGAGGGGCAGCTATAGCACTTCTAAGCCTAACTCCAAGTCTGGATCGCTTGATGATTTGTGACTATTGCACGTGCGGTGCTAACAGCGAACTGTTTGGTGCAGTGCTGTATCATCCTGGCGATCCAGTGAGAGGACACTGCTTGCTACCTTGTCTGAGAGCGATCAGCCTTCGATTCATCCAGGATTCATCATGAATGATTGTGTCAAATTCGTCGCACCGCGTCGTGGATTGAAAGGCGTTTGTGACAGGGACCTGGTGACAGTAACACGTTACGCAACTCTACTTTATTGATTTGGATCTTTGGGATCTGAAAGTTATCCACAAGGGAAACCTCTCGAAGGAGACGTGTGAAGAGCTTGAGAGGAGGACTCGGCGTACCATTCTCCGAGGGGGGAAATGTTGAATCTAACCGCAGTGCTGATGTGGGGGCAATGTTCAAACTTAAACACTATCCAATAGATTCAACGAAAATGTGCTCCCCAATGTCAGAATTGCTCATGTTGATTGCCAGTCTAGACTAGTAGATGCTAAGTTCTATTGACACACTGCAAAGGACCAATAATTTGAATAATATGAATGATTATCCGTCCAACACGTTCACGTGCAGGACGGCATCAGTGCGTTGAAGTCATTGTCGACGTTGCGCTCATACTTATCCCTTTCGATCCTCTACGCTTGTCTTTCACTGGTCGCGTATTGGTCGCGCACACTTCTCGCGTTGAACGCGCCCCACTCTGTTTTCCAACGCTCTCGGCTGCTTCTGAAGGACCTGTATTATCTCCCATCGAAGTTATAATGACGAGCAGACAGTATGCAATCCAGGGATTCTCCAATTTCATAGTATTGATATCTGCTCTGTCAGGCCTCGACGACCGTTTACCAATGATGATGACCTATTACTCGCAAAGTATATCGCGAGGTACAATCCAGAGCAGGCTGGGCGAATGGGGAATGTGCTGTACCAGAAACTGACAGATAATGTGAGCAATTCGTACTTTTACAAATTATGATCATTAAACTGCGGTTACAGCCTCAGAAATGGAAATTCGCGGCTCATCATACATGGCAATCCTGGCGTGAGCGGTATAAGAATCAGCAAGGGTGGTTCGACGCAGAAATACGCAGGTTACAAAAGAAATACGGCGCGAGACTGCAGGACCTTGGGCGTCAACCTCCTCCAAAACATCTACCTCCGGATCAAGGTTTGACCTTGGCGGATGAAGATGCTAGCGATGGTGCCATGGCCGGACCATCGAAGAGAAAGAGGGGACATGGCGAGGATGCGCGCAAAGATAGGAAGAAGGTAAAGACCGAGAAGCAGGAGGAGGAGGAGGAGGAGAGCACAGAAGAAGATGATGAAGGCACGGAGGTTGTGAAGCAACCAAAGACTGAAGATCTGGAGGAGACAACAGAAGGAGGAGAGCAAGAAGGCACAGAGGATGTAAAGCCACGCCTTGCTCGCAAGGACGATGAGCGAGGGCAGGGTAGCTCCAGAAATATCATAGCACATGTTTCGAAACCACAGTGCGTATCTCCCATGTTTTAACTGACTCTTCCGCTCAAAACGCATGCAGATCTCAAACTCCCCTGCCACGCGATCCGCCTTCCACCAAGTCTACCCCGCTATCGCTCAGAACCGACGCGCCCAAGGAAAGCAATACAACCAATCACCATTTAATATACCCAGACATCTCGAAAGCCCCATCTCCTTTTACCACCAGGGGTAGAGAGGATATCCCAGACGCGTCCGACTCGCCAATCAAAGACGAGCCCCTTACACAGGAGAAACTCGCCCACCACTCACAGCTGTCGCATCCGTCTCAGGAGCCTACCCCGCCCTTATCAAGCGTTGATGTTGATATCGACGTACGCTCCTCGCATGCCGATTCTGATGAGACCGAGAACCGCGAAAGCTCCGCAGCACCCACAAAGTCAGCCATAAAGTCAGAACGCAAACATGTATTCCCGGGAGGCAACTACAGGATGGGTCTACCCGTACGCACGAATACCCTCACCATGGACAGCCCTCCCCCTCAACCAAGACGAAACAACACGAAGCTCAAACGCCGGCGGTCATCCTACGACAAAGATGATAATTTCTTCGAGTCCTGCCCGCCCACTCCCGCCCCACCTATTAGACCGCAATCAAAGGGAACGCTACGACTAATAGAGGGCGCATTTGGAAGCGAGTTTGTGGAAGGTAAGATGAAGCCACTTCCTCGAGATGATGTGTCGAGCGGCGATGACGCCGAAGAGGATAACGACGAGGAAAAAGAGGTTGACCGTGCAACCCGGGACTCACAGTGGCCACCTCGGAACAGAGGCAAACGAAACGTTGGGCGCGGGCAAGACGAGCAGCATCACCCGTTCAGCCAGCTCACACAAGCGCCAACAGCGGTTAAGAAAGAAACGGACGCCCGTGCTGAGGCATCTACTTCAAGCCTACTTCACCCTTTCAACGCGATAGAAGCCCCAAGCCAAAATCACAATACCGGACGCCACCGCCCCAAGGCTCGCATGGACCTCAAGGCCTTTGTGGACAAGTTACCAGAGCCCACCAGATCAAGAAGCCGGAGCGTCTCGTACGCGGAGAGCGAGCAGTCGAATACCGAACCTCGAAAGGCTTACGTGCCCTCCAAGGAGCTGCTAGCCGCTGTAGCATCTGTCGAACCCAACTTCCGGCAATCCACATCGAATCTAGCGCAACATGCAGCAAGTAGATCTACTATGCCGCCAGCCAGGCCATTCACGTTCCCTCAGCCTCACGATCGCAACGTGGTCTCGCCTAACGATCCATTCCTCGTGCCTGCAATACCGCGTGCTGTCAGCAACCTTAAAGGGAAGCAGGAGATAAAAGTCGACACTCTCGATTACGATAAGGACAGGAGGAGGACCTTTGGCGGTATGGACTCTCGCCCAGCTGTCCCTGACATCGACCTGGCTGAGCGAATCAACCGGCCCCATCGCCGTATCTTTTCTCTGCCTAGAAATTCTCTTCCCGGGCCATCCACAGCAGCCGAAGTGCATCACAGTCTTCCATCACGCAGAGTATCTGCTCCATTTGAACCTACTAGCCCATCCTTTTCCTCTCCCCTTAACATGTCGCCTGCCGACGCTGAACTCGCTATGCGCCTTGGCCGCGCCTCCATCATCCAGCTCATATCTGACAACCGGAGGTTCACGGAGGACACCATCATGCGCGTGTGGCAGAGCGAGGGCAGTTTTGAATTGGCAGACGCGCGACTAAAGGAGATGTGGGAAGCCGCCCAGGGGAAGTTTGAAGCTGGTCGCAAGAGCGCACCCAAAGAGACCGTGGGACCGGTACGGCCCAAGCGTGCCAGTATGCGCCAGCGACATACGCCGCGTCAGCCCGCAGGCCTAGTTTATACCCCGCTTCCCGCTGAGAATGGACACATATCCGACTACTCGCCCCCGCAGATGTCGCGGGCAGCGCAATATCGGCACGGGCGGCGATCTGTCGACATGCGAAGTGGGGCTTCCGCGAATCTATCTAGGAGCGGAAGTCTAAGACAGTTCTCGTACACGCCCGCGACGTCTTCTCCGCCCATGCGCAGCCAGTCTCCAGAGCCTCCGTCCTCAGACGGCTTCCAGATGCTAATGCGACCCGTCACGCCACCTGCTGCCCGCGATGTCTGGGGTGAGGAGGAAGAGCGCATGCTGCGCTCGGGGGATGCGGCGACGCTGCAAAAGCTCGAGGCACGGGTTGGGAAGATGCAATATCGAAGGCGAATGGCTGAATCGTTTAAGTCCCTGCCTTGACGCCCTAGTTACCTACCGTTTGCAATTCTTGAGGCATTACTGGCTGACAGCAGATTTCATCATCCCATGCAGTGCTTATACTTCCATGTACATATAGTGAATGTGGTTATATAGTGTATCACGCGGGCCCGAGCCCCGCAAGCTCTTTGCGCAGCTCTGCCTCGGCCTGGATCTTCTTCAGTTGTGTAACCTCCAAGCGTTCTCCCTTGGTCAACTTCTCCTTGAGTTCGTCAATAGCCTTAAGCTACAAAAATTTAGGCGGTTAGAGAACGCACGACGGCAAATAGGGACAGAAGAAGAGCTTACCTTCTTGTTAAGATTCCGGACCTTCTTCGCGACAGGATCCAGGAGTAGATCACCTCCAGGGGTGGGCGGCACTGAGGCCCCATCCGCCACCGCCTCGATAGTGAGGGCCGGGCTAATATCGATGAACGCAGGCTTGGCCACAGGGGCGATAGGCGTAAGCGCACCCTCGCCGTTCCCATTCCCATTGGGCCCACCCGGGGCCCTGCCATTCGGGTTCCCATCCCTATCCTTTCCACCCTCCTTCTTCTTCTCCTTCTTCTTCTTGTTCTTTTTCTCCCCGCCATCAGGCGCAGGTGACTGCGGGGCCCCGGGCACATGCCTCCTTCCGCCATTCTGCTGCCCATTCCCATTCCCATTCTGTCCCTGGTACCCACCGGGCCCCTGCCCTGGCCGTGCATAGGCCCCGTTCCCGTTCCCGTTCCTTCCAGGCGTGGGCGTAACCGCCCCGCCCTCGTCTTCCCGCTTAAACATTGCCGGCGTAGCCTGCCCCCGTGCCCCAGGTGGCCTATATGCACCCGCCGGCTTGGTTGCTGCGGGCTTGTCGCTGAGACCCGCGACACCGGCGACACTGGGGCTAGGCGCGGGTGCGGCAGGTAAGGCAGCAGGGAACGGGGCGACGGCGTCGATGGGCGCGGGGCGCCACGACGCCTGGTATAGCTCCTCGACGGCCTGGACGTGCATAAGCGCGCCGGCGCAGTGCCAAATCTTGATCCCGTTGTCCACCCGCAGACGAGGGGAGAGGGTAGCAGTGAGGATAAAGCGGCCGTCGGGGGACCATTCGCAGTGCGAGGTGTTTGGCGCGTCGATTGTGCATACCTAGTCGCGCCGTTGGTGTAAGTTACGGGGATGCGTGATGTGGAATGGGGCAAACCTTCTGCAGCGTCTTCCGGTCAATAATATCCATCTTGCCCGCGAGGTTGCCGAACCCGGCAAGGATGAGGAGGCGGCCGTGGGGATTGAACGAGATGAAATTGTGCGGCGCGGAACCGAAGTCGTGTAAAGTGCGCACGCGCTGGTCATATATTACGGTTTTGGCGGGCATGTCTAGAGGAATAGGGTGTCAGCGTCATGTGTGCGGTATGGAGTTTGAGAAAGGGGCAAAGGGAACGGGAGGTAAAGGTAGATGCGAGCGGGGGAGAGGGCAGATGAAGCTCGCGGGCTCGCGGAAAAAGAGAATGCGCGCAAGCTCCCAAAGACCGAGGACGAAGACGCCTCGATTTGCACTTACATCCATACACCACTCCAAATTCCTTCGAATTCGGGCTCCACGTAAAATCATGTATTGGGCCCTCCTTATCCAGCGTCACCCTGCAGTCGAAGTTGCCCGCAGCACTCAGTAGATACAGCCCCGTTTCCCCATAATACGATTTATTCGAATTATCAACCTCTGTCTGGGTGAGGAGGAGGACCTGGGTGCCGAGAGTGTTCCATTTTATGGTGGCACGGTCGGCTTTGTAAAAAGATTTGGAGCAAGTGGGGGGTGAAGCGAGGAGCGCGAGGGCGTATATTTTGATGGAAGCCGGGGCGCCCTGTGCCACCGTTAGTCTCCATAATCGGCGTAGAATGACAGGACACACCTTCTTCTCGGCGATGAACACCGCCAAAGACGGGTTCAGCCCCGGACTCAACACAACGCTCGTCGCGCCCTCCACTTTGAGCTTATCCATGATGCCCCGCTCCCACTCGGCCGGCTTGAACACCTGCACCTCGCCGCTGACGAGCCGGACAGCATGCGACTCGGAGATGGTGTACTGCAGATCCCACCCACCACTTTCCTGGTACTTCTGCGAGAACGACACGAGCTCCTCGCCGGTGGACGTCGAGAACACGCGCAGGTTCTTGTGCTGCGACCCGTCCTCGAGCTTGTTGGGCCGCTCGAATGTGGAGAGATACGTCCCGCGCGGGGAGAATTTGAGCTCGAGGATGTTGGGGAGAGACAGGTCCTGGATGAGCTGGGCGCCCTCCGCCTGGTAGATGCGTACCCTATCATTGCATCGATCGGATGTGAGATGGATTACAGACACGTTGCGAAGGCGTGGAGGACTCACCCGGTGGGAAGCGCGTACGCGTACAATCGACCATCAGCACTATAGTGGTATGTGCGTCCAGGGACATCGGGGCTCGCAAAGCCTTCCACTGGTAAATAAGTGGGCGTTCCGCCAACTAAACCAAGGCTTTTTTGGGCGCGGACTAGGTGGGTAAGTCGGTGTCATCAGGATAAGATCAACCTAATGAGAGTGGAAGGGGGAGGGGGGGGGACTGACAGGCGAACTGCTGGGAGATCTGGGAGGACATTTTGGTCGGTACGAGGAGGAGTGGGAGGGGGCGGAGGCGAAGCAAGTTAATGCTTCAGCGAGTGGGGGAGGAGCAGCCTTGAAATTGTGCGGTGTCTGTACCCTCGTGCACGCCTGCAATGGCCCTGCACGACCGCTTCAGGGTGGGCTCCTAAGTGGGGACATTTCAGATTTGCATAGGAATCAGGAATGAAGAATCAGAATCGCAAAGTTATAAAATGAATTTAATAAGGGGGAGTAACTATTATGTATACTATACAAACATTGCAGGACCTGGGGGCTGTAAATGTGTAACCAGTTTGCACATCATCCAAGGACTCTATCGCATTGCAAAGACCAAAGGACTCCACACATAGGCCTCAGACTTTGTGGCCAAGTTGATGCACACATTGGAGAGTGCCGAAAGGAGGTCAATGACAAAGTAATGGAACTTGGCACGTTCCATGCTTAGGCTCTTGATTCTTGAGGGCCTGAAATCCCTATCTTGAGCCGAAGGCGAAGTATTGAAACGTGTTAGGATGATAGAATGAAGTTTGGGTGCACGCGCGAATTTTCCCAAGAAAGATCCAGCTGGGCTCACAGGAGACCTGGTGGCGAACGAAGACGGATATGCATGACACATCCCGTTCGCATGTGCCCAGAAAGACTTTCCCTTTCATCGCGATGCCTTGGTTCTAGAATCTCTTGCGATGGACCGTCGAGTGCTTCGGAACATTGCTATGCTTGAGGGCCCAAATGGATATGCCTGTTTTGTGACTTGGCCAGAGGAGCATGTTGAGGCTGGAAGAGAGGGGGGCCATGATAATGACAAACGTGAGTGCGTTTAAGGAAGCTAACACATACGCGAGATTGAGGTCTTTGCGCCTGGTTGAGACAAAGTCGAGCCCCGGCGTCTGTGGGCTGGATACAAGTCATCCCAGAGGTGACAGTTTTGACGTTGAAATGTCGCCAAGATTTGCGTCAATGCCTGGAGAACTTCGAATTTGATTGAAAGGATGATAAGTGCAAGTTCCTGTCAATGTAAGTGGGATGAAAGCTGGCACAACGTCGGAAAAAAAGACTCGGAAACAAGACCTGGGCCTGGGCATAGAACGAGCAGTACTAGTGCGGTATCCTGATGATAGAGGCCATGGGATTGCTGCATAAGATCAAACTCGAAGCAGTTTTATTGCAATTGGTATGACTTACGAGCCATTGATTACGCCTCAGCCCTCTGCTTCAACGAATCAGTCATCGCCTGAAACCCTTCTACCAAACCACTGCGCACGAAGAACTTGACCACATACGCCAATATCCCTCCAAACACCTCTATGCTCTCGTATTTTGTCACCTCCCCCTCCCCTTCCCCTGAGTTCACAACGGTCAACATCTGCCACCGCTCCGCCTTCAGCAGCCACGTCGGCAGCGAGATGTACACCCAGGCGCAGCGATAGTTCTCGTGGTCCAGCACAGTGATGCGCTCGAGGGATGAAGACGGAGAGCGCACAGAGGCGTCGTCCATTGTTGGCGGAATGTGCACGCGCGACATCAGGAGGTGGGCGCCGGCGGTCGGAACTTCGTCTCGCAGCGGGGTCTGCGAAGAGTCCTTGGATACGATGGATAGGGCACGGCTGTGGATTGTAAATGATAAGGTGCCGACATGCGACGAGAGGTTCCAAATGCTCACACAAACGGATTCCTGTACATTTCCAATTATGTTCATACACGATTCCTTTCGATGAGACGCTGCTGGACAACTGACCATTCATGGTAGGCAGGAAAATCAATCAAGATCTTCCATACTTTGTCGCGTGGTGCATTTATTACCGATGATACTGAGACTGCAAACACCCCATCTGAGGCCTTGGGTGGAAGGTTTGAGGAAGAGTTGTCGGACATGCTGCAAGTAGTGCTGTACAGCAGGCTGTCCGAGGCTCGAGCAGTGGTCCTGCTTGTTGTATGAGAGCGCGTATAGATCCCGCACCAATCAACTTTCTCGTCGCAACGACCAGCATCCAAAAATTTACGGGATCTTGTGTGAGCGGAACGAATAAAAAACTGATAAACCAATCTCAACATACGACAGAGTGTAAGCACTGCCAGTCAGATGTCGATCCCAGAGGCGGCCCCGGCCCACACCTGCACCTGCCAAACGGCGCAATTGGCGAAACCATTGGGTGCTCCGCAACCACCAATGGCCCAGCTTTTGAACACATTTGCGGCACCTTCCCCAGCAGAGCGCATTCTCGTCCGCCAGAGAATCCTACAAATTGCAGAAGACGTATCCCAGCTGGACAACGAGATCGAACGGGTGAAAAAAATCCTTACAAGTCTTCGCCACAACCGCGCGGCTCTTCACAAACTCTCTGATGGGCACCAAAACGTGTTAAACCTTACTCGCCGCCTACCCATTGAGATCCTTGGAGAGATATTTATCCAACTGCAACGCATGTTGGGTGGCAGGTCAATTGCGCCTACTCGAGTCTGTCGCCAATGGAGGGAGGTAGCCATCGCTACCTCCAAACTCTGGAACCATCTCAATATTCAGTATAAATGCAAAACAGCGCTAGCGGATGCTGAGATGATACCCATTTGGTTTCAACGCTCGTGCGGTCAGCCACTTAATATTGTGGTTGGGTGCCATTTTGTCCCGTCCATGGACACTCAGAGGGAGAACCCAGTACTTGATGCCATGATCCACAGCGAAACTCGTCGCTGGAAGGAAGTCAAATTGGTCGTCACGAAGGCCATTATGCCGTTTCTCAACAACATACCAGAGCATCTACCAATGCTCTACTCCCTGGACATCGATACCGATAACTCCCACATTGGCGACTTCGGACCCCGCGTAGCTAGTATAGGAATAATAACACCTGACAACTCCAGGCATGCACCTGCCTTGCGTGTGCTTACTCTTAGGAGGTGTATAATCCCGAAATTCCCGGAATTCCCCTGGGCTCAATTAACCGCATGCACTTTGCTGCGCGGGGGATCATACACATGCGCAGATGGGTACTTTGTGCTCGGCCAGGCTGTCAACTTACAGTTCTACAAAATGGAGGTTGACGCAACATCTAGCTTTTCCCCCACACTCCCTCCCACCAACATTCATCACGTCAATCTTCTATCTCTCCAAATTGAAATCATCGCAGGCGCCAACTCACGAGACCTGTTCAATCTCCTCACTTTACCGGCCCTAATTGAGCTCAAACTCCGAGTTTCCGGATTTCTCACAGACTACACTCCCGAATCTCTAACATCATTGGTCACCCGCTCTGGCTGCTCGTTGATGCGGTTATCTCTCGGCACACGAAGGAATCCATTCAACAAAGACCAGCTGCTGAATCTTTTCAATGCAACACCGATGCTAACCGAGCTCAAGCTTCAGTACGATGCCGCAGCTGGTGTGGATGACGTCCTGATGGATCTCCTCACGCATTATCCGAAACACGATGCTGGGCCGTGCTGCCTACTGCCGCAATTGGTCAGTATCAAGCTATCAACTCACCAAGCTTTCAGTTACGAGAAATTTATGGCTCTTCTCGCGTCAAGATACTATGAGGGCGATAACTGCTCCTCTGGGGGATGGGCCCGCGGTGGGCTGGCGAGGATTTGTACTGCCGTGCTGATGCCCTCCCAGGGCATCACCGCCAGCGGTCGTCATGCGCATCATTTGCCTGAAGAGACATACCAAGAGTTTATTGCACTGCGTGAAAGGGGGCTAGATTTATATGTAGCCTATCTTGGCGACAGCTCCCGGTGCTCGTTGGAAGCCTACTTTGTCCCTGGAGATGAAGAAGACGACTCCTCTTCAGAAGAGGAGGAAGATGGGTGGGACGTTGACGAGGGGGATGGATTCATATCCGATTCTGATGATGATTGATTTGGGTGGTGAAATGACTGCAACACAGCGAGAAGTGCAGCCACATATCAGCACGCCCTCGACGACAATTTCGTAATCCCTCCTGCATTCGTACTCATGGTGCCCTGAGTGGAAGGTTTCGGGAAGGGTTCGACATGCTGCAACTGTAGCTGTTCGAAGTGGTGGGTTGATGAGTCACTGCTCTCTCGTCAGCGCGCCATGAGTAATAGCGCCCAAACACGTGATATTGATGGTTGTCCAGGTCCCGTTACGAAATGCTCATATCAACCCACTCAGCGCGGCATCCATATGTATTATCTGGGAGAAATCTATTAGTATCCTTCACTAATTGTCCAAGCCCTGAGTCGCACGTCGGGGCCCGGCGAGGACCTGCCTCCATGCATATCTGCACGGTCTGAGTCTCCCGGCGGCTGGTATTGTGTAAAAGTATAAAGATGACCACGCCATCGTCCTTTCTGTTCATTTTCGATCCTCTCAGTCGACCATGGTTAAAGCACTCACACTCCTTTCCGTCATTATACTCTCCTTTTCAGAAGTAGCTCTGGCAACTTCAAACCCATGTCTCGCTCTTAACTGGGACTTTGACCTGTTTGTCTTCGGTCTAAATGGCAAAGATTATAATGCTAGCAGTCAAAGCACTTGGATGAGTGGTGAGTACGACCCGCAGGTGTTCTCAGTAAATGTTGATAACAAGAGCAGCCACTCCTGCCAAGGACATCACCAGCAGTGGACGCCCGTGAGTAGTTCTTGCAGCCAATGATCCTGCTAGGCAACTCACACTCTACTTCAGGCCCTTCGATGGTCCCCATCCTAAATGTTTCCTCGCACAGGTAATTTTGCAAGCTTTTCGTGGATGCTCCAGCTCTCTGACCCCTGAATCAGTATCAAGATACAGTATACGTGCTTGGTGCCGACACCGCCAATCCGGCAAGTGTCTACATGTACAACTTCTTAGCCAAGAGTTGGTCACAGCAAGCTGTAAAGACGAATGGCTTCAACCCTGCCTCATGGAATGGGATCCTAGATCATGATACCAATGTCATATGTGCGTAAATACTCCCAACTTCTGAAGACACGCCGTGCTTATGATGGTGTGTGATTGAACATGTATAGTTGCAATCTCGGCCGGGAACCTGTACACCTTGAGCTTGGGTGAACAAGTCAAAGCCCAAAGCACCCCCCTCACGTGGCAGCCCGCTGGAGCGGTCCCATATCCTTCCTCTTACAATCCCGTCATGTCCATCGCCAACAACCACATCAGCTTCTTCGATGTTCCGGGCGTACCTGCTGGGAGTGCTGATCTCTATGTCATTCACTGTGAGTTCATCTCCGATTCTCGGGAAAGATGTTCAATCTGATATGAATACTCTTAGTTTCGTATTGGCAACAGTCCCAGAAGTATCCCCTTGTTAGCGGCTCAGGGAGCAGTTTCCCAGCCTCGCAAGGAAAAGCCACGTCCTTTTCCCAGAAGAGTATTGATAATGTGAGTCGAGGTCGTCTCCACTTGCTCTTTCTCTTAGTTGACCGTCTTTCAGGTTCAGCAGGAGATTGCTTTCATACCTGAGGGTGCCGCGAACACATATGTCGTTGATGTTTTGGTGAGCTACTTTATAACCAATTCGCATTCCAACTTTGATCAAACTCTATGAATGTAGACGAATACCACCCAGAAGCTCGCTGGACCGACCAATAAGGACTCCACATCTCAATACTTTGCAGGACCGACTGCTCTCGTTCAGCTCGCCAGCAATGGCGTAGTTTACTTCCTTCCGTATGAAGAAGGAAAAAATTCAGCCAATGCTGCGGCAAAGTGGTCCAAAGTCAAATCCCTTCTTAGCTTCGCCCCTACGAAAAGCACCACACGCGATATTATCCTCGATATGGACCTCGTGAAGAGGTCGGGGGCACCTGGTACCTGCCAAGTGGGGTCGTTGTACACCATCTGCAGGGTGCTCTCTACAGGTCTGGTGCTGTCGGGTATTTTCTGCCTACTTTGAAAGAAGACGTCGAGCGCTGGAGGTCATATAAAATGTATGGATATCGTTACGACATTTTTATCATCTTGTGGACACTCATTTCAGCAAGTCACTCGCTATTCCGTTGTTTACCCTACAACATCATTTTAACTGGTCGCAATTCATGCGACGCGCAATATTACTCTACACGTGTGTTAAAGGCTATTGTCATTGCTGATGATGACCGTCATTGGGATTAATATTAGGATCGACGCACATGTTGACCTGAATGGCTGTTATCAATTTACCCTGGCTTACGCAAATCAATGTGAACTACTTTGGACTACCTTTGTTGGAGGATGAGGTGTAGGTTGTTGGCAGTCCGAGTCAACGCAAGTTTTTGTGGAGAGCGTGTATTGATCCCGCGTCCCGCGCCGATCAACTTTTTGGTCGCAACGACCACCATCCAAATCTGCGGGATCCTCGTGTAAGTGGAACGGTCACAGAACGTATAGCTTAGCTCAACTTACAGCACTTCCCGTACAATAGTCAGATGTCGATTCCAGAGACGGCCGGCGCCTGCACCTGCCAGACAGCACAATTGGCGAAACCATTGGGTGCTCTGCAATCGCCAATGGCCCAGCTTTTGAACACATTTGCGGCACCTTCCCCAGCAGAGCGCATTATCGTCCGCGAGAGAATCCTACAAATTGCAGAAGACGGATCCCAGCTGGACGACGAGATCGAACGGGTGGAAAAAATCCTTGCAAGTCTTCGCCACAACCGCGCGGCTCTTCACAAACTCTCTGATGGGCACCAAAACGTGTTAAACCTTACTCGCCGCCTACCCATCGAGATCCTTGGAGAGATATTTATCCAACTGCAATGCATGTTGGGTGGCAGGTCGATTGCGCCTACTCGAGTCTGTCGCCAATGGAGGGAGGTCGCCATTGCTACCTCCAAACTCTGGAACCATATCAATATTCAGTATACTAGCAGCAGGGCGCTATTGGATACTGAGATGATACCCATTTGGCTTCAACGCTCGGGCGGTCAGCCTCTTAATATTGCGATTGGGAGCCATCTCGTCCCGTTCGTGGTCACTCGGAGCTCAAACCCTATGCTCGATGCCGTGCTCCACAACGAAACCCGTCGCTGGGTGGAGGTCCAATTGGTCGTCACGAGGGCCATGATGCCATTTCTCTATCACATACCGGAGCATCTGCCAAGGCTCTACTCCCTGAGCATCGATGCTGATGGCTCCCACTTTGGCGGCTTCCGACCCCCCGGACATGGTACGGGAATCGCAACACTAAACAACTTCAGCCATGCAGCTGCCTTGCGCGTGCTTACTCTCGGGAATCGTATAACCCCGGGGCAAATACCAGAATTCCCCTGGGCTCAATTAACTTCATGCACTTTGCTGCGTGGGGGGTCATACACATGTGCAGATGGGTACTTTGTTCTCGGTCAGGCTGTCAACTTACAGTTTTACAAAATGGCGATCGACGCAACATCCGGCTTTTCTGCTGCACTCCCTCCCACCAACATTCATCACAGTAATCTTCGATCTCTCGAAATTGAAATCATCGCAGGCGCCAACTCGCGAGACCTGTTCAATCTCCTCACTTTGCCAGCCCTGATCGAATTCACAATCCGACTCCTCGGACGTGGCGCAGTCTACACTCCCGAATCTTTAACATCATTGATCACCCGCTCTGGCTGCTCGTTAATGCGATTATCTCTCTGCACATTCCAGAATAGCCCATTCACCAGAGATCAACTCCTCGTTCTTTTCAATGCAACACCGATGCTACCTGAGCTCATGCTTCAGGGCGGCGCTGCAGACGGTGTAGATGATATCCTGATGGATCTCCTCACACACTATCCGAAACATGAAGCTGGGCCGTGCTGTCTACTGCCACAATTGGTCAGCATCAAGCTGTCAGTTCACAAAGCCTTCAGTTACGAGAAGTTTGCGGCTCTTCTCAAGTCAAGATATTATGAAGATGATGATTGCTCCTCGGGGGGATGGGCTCGCGGAGGGCTGGCGAAGATGTGCACTGCCATGCTGATGCCCTGGGCGTACACAACCGCCAGCGGTCGTCTTGCGGATAGATTGCCTGAAGAGACATACCAAGAGCTTATAGCATTGCGTGAGAGCGGGCTAAATGTACATGTAGAAAATTATGGCGCTGACCCCCGAGGCTCATTGGAAGCCTACTTTTTGCCTCGAGATGAAGAAGATGACTCCCCGTCAGAGGAGGAGGAGGAGGGAAGTGGAAGTGACGTCGACGATGGATCCGGGCACGATTCTGATGACGATTGATTTGGGTAGTGATACGACTGTAATGGCATATGCACTGTGCAGCCACAAGTGAAGATACCTACGGCGTGTCGTCAATGACAACTCCAAAATTCCTCCTGCGCTCGTAGTACTTGTCCAATACAGGAAATGAATAAGTAATGCTGGAGCAATAATGGAGGCCATAGCGAGCAAGGCGCGCTCCTCCGGGCCCGTCATCTTGACGATGCCAATATATCATATTAGGATTACAACTCAGTATTCTTCACCTGATGTCAATACATATATATATATATGATATGCAGCCCATGATCAGTACATGGGCATCCAACCAGAGGGCGCCATGATACTCGCCCCCATAACGCTCGTCGCCATCGCGCGATCCATCCACCCCCCGTCCACCGCCGCATCAATCGCTTCTTTCTCCCGCGTCTTCACTATATGGAGTTTCCGCGCAAGCGTCTCCCCGTAAACCCACGATATCACGATGATGTCCACCATGTACTCCCCCGCCGCCATGATCTCAAGCGCCGCCGCCTCCTCGCCCCGTGGCCGGTGGTAGACTGCCACAGGCGTCCGCGCCTCGTCCGTTGTCTCCAGATGTGCGCCGTTCCAGCGATAGCGCGTCCCGTCTGGGCCCCACACCATCGGCGGTCTGCGTGCACCAGACTTCAGTATGCAAGTCGTATGAGAGCCGAGCAACACTCACCCCGATCGCGAGAACGCCCCCGATCGCTCGTTTGGCATGAACTCGCTCATGGACACGTGCAATCCATCGTAGCGCAACCGTGCGCTGCGGTGCGCCCCACGCCACTGGAGCGCCGCGACCTCCTCGTGCGCGTCCGTCACCGTCGCTGTGTCCGAGTAGACTGAGCTCGAATCAGAATCGGCGAAGAGTGAGTCGCGCGCAAAGTGACATGGGCGTGATATTATGGTTGTGAGGTCCCCGCGGACAGTCTTCGTTTCCACTTTGTAGTGTTCGAGCCCGGTGCGCTGGTTGGTGAGCGTTGTGTCGAGGGGCGTGTCGTGTGAGAGAGTCAGCTTCAAGCCCATGACGGTCATTCGTGAATGTGCAATGAGAGGCTACAATAGACTGAGATAACGCTGGGGCGAGCTACACCCATTGAGATCCGTTTCAAGCTATAACTAACATGGCGATGCCAGCATTGCGACCTGGAACGTTCCGGTGGCATAAGCAGCTGCCGAACAAACCGGAACCTCCGGAGATCGTTGCAGAGTCCGTCCACAAGGGATTCTCAGTTCATGGGCTCACAGTTCACGAGTTCACGAGTCCCCGAATGGTTTATGTCCGAAACCCTGTTTGGACAGAGCTGCGAAATTCAAAGTCGGCTCATTGACAAACGGTATCGCAGGTGTTACTACTAAGTGCTACCCTGACATGCATATGTATACTCACCATTATCAATGCCTCGCGATTATATCTAAACCAAAGCCCAAGGTCAAGCGGACTATGGTCACTCAGTGGCAGCGTTCATGCTTGTTGCTTCGACATGTGATACCTCAGACTATGACGCTTCAGACGTAAATGCATTCGCCAAGGAAATCGTGAACCCTGGGGAAGCCGCGAATTGAAAATTGAGAATCCCTACTGACTATAATAAGCTAGCTGCTTGCGTGTTGCGGCCACGAGTTTGTACCCACTAATTTGGGGCATGCTGCCAGCATGGGGATCCAGTCCATGGTCAAGATCCAAGATTGGGACGAATCGACAATGTGGAGTGCACAACGCGTGTTTGATGGAGGTGCCAGTTCGTGCCATTGGGTGCAAATGATAAGATTGTCATGAGCGCATGTGGCTGAGGTTCTCATCTTAGAGTCGGAATTGGAATCGCAACCATCCATCTCTTTCACTTACCACGTCCAACACTTCCCCCTTGTCCAAAGTCAACGGTTATATGATTATACGCAATAGCGGCATACGGCTTTTTGTCAGGCTCTGGACATTTGATTTGAGGTGGGTCAACGAGCTCCAGCTAGCTAGCGGGCCGCTGCCAGTCCTGCTGCTTCATCCCTGCTCTTCAAAGCTTCACGTCTCAATTAATATTCTCAACTGCATCTTCAATTCTGCTGACAAGCCTGTTCGTCCCGCTCCACCCCCACGGCTGGAATGTATCGTCATCTAGCAGAGTTTGAACCGGTCCAAATCTAGTCTCCCCTCCTTCTGACTTCCTACATTATAGCGGATGAACGACTTGTCCGATATCCGAGTCCTTAGTACTATCATCCACCTAGGAACGAACGGCTGGACTAGCCTCACTCCAGATTCTATCGGAACTCTCTGTTTTATTCTGGCCGACGACGAGCTTTTGCAGTTACCTGGACTGTATACACCAAATCATGCATCCCTCCAATCAATATATGTACTCTGCAAGTCACGCGAAGGCACAAACTTGGCCACCTACCCAGCACCGTCCATACTCAATTACGCACACAGGAGTCCTGTCAGCTTCTCATTGATGTATTATGCGCGTGCACTACCGCTCCTCGTCGAATGACGCATGATCGCGACGTTCAAGACAAATTTAATCCGTTGCAACCCTGCTGGCCAGAGCCGCCGTGAAATTGATGTCGTCGGTCACAGTTCTGCTGAACACTGCCCGGAAATGCCTTCGAGTGTTCAAACTACTCGAAAGATTTGGTTAAAATTGACCTGTCAAGCTGTGTGAAAGCGATACGCACGCCGCCATCATAGAATTCAAGTACACTGTCGCAGAAGAACAGTCAGTATTTCCAATGCCAGAGCATGGTGTGTACCCACGTTTGCTGAGAATGAAGGTGGGAGCCAGATAGCTAGCACTCGAATAATTTATGGCCTAATGATTAAATAATAGCAGATCAGCGTGAAATGCGCATATTCTGATATTGCCAACAACCGACCATGTAATAATTAACAGTGGTGAAAAAGCTAACAGACGCTGTGAGGCTGGGAGGCGAGAGCGAGATTGTTGGCCTGCGCTCACCATAGTATCAATCCCGTGTTCATGCTGAGCCATATCAGCTGCCGCATGACTGGCTCGCTCCTGTCGATTAATTCCACAGATCAGCGAACAAGGAAAGTCCTTCACATGCAGGAAGCAGACCTGGGCATCCCTAGGCGAGAGGAGTTGAAGTGGTAGATTAAAGAGCCAGAAATGGTGCCGTCGGCCAGAATAAGTGTCAAAAAGTGTGCGTGCACAAACTTAGAAGAAAGGCATATTAGTAAATGGTCACTCGTTGTATTCGGCACGATGATGGCGTACTGACCGGTGCTAAGTTTATTCGGAACGGGGGGATAGCACACAGGGCAGCTCCGACTGGAGGGTTATAAAAATCATCAGACGGGGGACCCAAACGGTCGCGATAAATTAGAACTCACCAACGCCCACAAGGAGTGACATTAGTGAAGATATAATCTTCAAAACAAAGATTGGTTGAGTCTGGACCATCCACGCTGAGTGCGATTAAAACTCACGATGATAGATAGCAATCTTACATTGCCCCCACTGACCCTCCAAACCCTTTGGCAGAAGAAGCTGTGGAGCCGAGGGGTCGGCTCAGTACAAGCCACAAACGACAATGTGAAGGAGCAGCACTAACCCTTGAACGAAACAATTCATAAACAGCTAGCACATGTGAGTACTGCATCCCCGCTCTCTAGATATTACTCACTGATGTGAGAATGAAGACCTGCGGAGACTGTCAGGGCGCTTATAACACATTGAAAGCATGTTGCACTCACGGCGATTTGCCTGCAAGCCCGCCAGGATAGTTCATATCGTCAATACAAACACGAGCGAAATTGAAAGCAGGGGCCTACCATGGAGGCTCATTTGACACGCTGGAACCTGCGCTCGGAAGGCTGTGGTCCACCAGCATCTCCCAGAACATGTCCGCAAGTACTACTGTTTGGAGAAAGTCCACCATGCTGAGGTATCAGTTCAATAATGTATCTTCATCGAGTTCATCGAATACAAACTTGAGGACAACAACCTGAGTTGCATAAGACAGTCAGTTAATGAAAGCTCCGACATCATCTATCCAATGCACTCACACTCGACTTCTTGAACATGCCATCCCGCCGGAAATGATAACTGTAAAAGGCAGTCTGAGCGATACTCACCCCGAACAAACTTTGCGAATAATATAAGCTCCAGAACAACAGCCCCAGAAGCTGGCTAGCTACCTCAAGGAGATAGCGAACCCTAGAACACGAGCATAGACAGTGAGCGGCAATATACGGGATCGATCGAGGTCTCGTACCAATGAAGACGTGTCCTATCGATGCTTCAATATCCCCCATTGTAGCTGTAACGTGGATTTCATTGACTTCGGACATAGTGCCTGTGTGATCTCCGATGCTGTCAAGCACTGCTGTTACCAATGCCGAAACAGCAACAGCTCAGCGGTGGGGAGGTGGAATCGCGTCAGATGAGGAGGCTCGACAATGTTGATGCCGACAGCGATATATTACTAGCATAGTCTGTTTTCAAGGCGCACAAGAACCCGCGAAGTATCCCGCGCCACAATCTCGTGACCATCAAACCAGACCAGGGGATTCCCCGAAAAGAGACCTCATTAAATTTACCTATCGGCGGCGACGCGTCGTTGTCGTCGCCGTTGCCATTTACCTACAGCTGTTCCACAATGGTTGCCTTCCCGCAGGGTTTGAAGACGGTTTCAAATGCAGATTCGTCTTCAAACTCAACAAGCCGAGATGCCGCTTGTCAGGCACGCTAGATTCAAGCTCCGGAACGTTAAACACCCCTCGTCTAGATTTTAATCTGGAAGGGGGGGTCGACCCCCCCCTTCCAGATTAAATCCCCTCCTCAGAATTTCCGTTGATCGTTCGGAACCTGTGTCCTTCCCCTTTCGGCACTCAACGCTCACAAATTCTCACGCAACATCAGCTTTCTTGCCCTTGCCTCCATATATATCACGTGTATGGCTTCAAATAGTTGGTATATAGCTTATGAAATCAATGTCGCACCCTTCAGGTTGCATAATTTCCTCATCCTCGTCTTCTATGCCATTCTTCGGGTCCTATTCTAACACCTATATACATAGTTTGAGGAGGGAGAGCGTCTGAGAGCGTGCGCAACAGGACGTGAAGGTAGTCAGCACAGCCAGTGGTGGGACCAAATGCGATAACAGCGATCGGGGAAAATCAGTCTCCAGTGTAACTTGTGCAGATTTCAGATTGGTCTACGGTCTGCAAAGGTCTGAAAAGGCCAAACATTATTCGTCGGAGTTGGAAAAAATCTGAGTCTGAAGCAGAATCTACAATTTCAGATCCTGCGGGAAGGCAACCAATAGAGTGTATTTGCTAGCAAAAAATTGCTTACGTTTTTCAGGAAACTGAATTGAACTGAATGGAGGGAGCACTAAACGTAAGCAAATTTTTACTAGTAAATACACTCTAATACCTTGTCTGGGTTAATTTTTTCGCTTTTTCTTGCAACGCGCGCGCCGCCAGTTCACGGTCTTTGCGGGGCTGTGCATTTGATGGCGCTTTGCCTTTTCCAGAGGCCAAATTTATTATCCCTTCGCTGCGATGCCCCTCCACCCAAACCTTCGCAGTGTTGAAAGTGTGAGTATATTCCTTCCATCTGAGAGGTCAAACCCAGCGAATCGGGCAAAAAATGAAGGAGTTGTATTACAAGGGAAAGCTGGTGGCGGAGGGCTTGGAGGAGTGCAGTAGAGCTTCCGACGCTAAAATAACATAACACTTAGTCGCGAGAACATAACGAGGCCTTTGCCACTGGCACCAGTGATGTTCCGGTCATCAATATTGACCGTCAAATGGCGGTCAATGGGGGTCATCGCGTAATTGACCACATATGTATTGTATCAATTGTATTGTATTGTATTGTATTGACACAAGGATTTTCGGGGGAAAATACACGACGTTAGGGTTTGCGTGGGGAAGCACACGATGTTAGGGTTTGCGTGCTGGGCGAGCGTAGCGAGGCTGTTAGGGTTAGGTTTCCGGTTAGCGGTTAGAGTTAGTGTTAATGGTTGGAGGTTAGAGTTAGGTTTGGAGAGTGGGGAAGGGGTCGAGCATATATTAATCGAAAAAACTAGTCACTAGGTATCGATCTCCGTGAGATGTATGCCAGCTAAAGCAATTGGCTGTGGAGGACGGTGGGAAGTTGGAGCTTGAGTCAGGCTTATGAGACTCGAAGTATTGACGCCTATGCCGCATTCAAAGTCTCCGTAGCCCCCTCGCTCGATGATGGAGGAAGATAGCATTAAAGCAAGGGTACCATCATGAAGAATCAGCCCTACCGCTGCTCTTACCCTACGACCATAATGAAACCCGATTCGAAATGCACTCGCCGTCGCCGTCGCCAGCAGCGCCAGCCCCACATCGCCTTGTCTGCCACCAACACGAAGCGAAACCTGTATCTCTAAATATCTATCTCAACTTGACCGCCCACTCAGCCTTGTCTACACTCAGCCAAGCACGCATGAGTCCTGATAATGTACACTGATGCATTATGCGCGTGCACTACCGCTAGTAGAATAACGCATGATCGCGACGTTCAAGGTATGGGTCAACAACTTTAATCCGTTGCGACCCTGCTGGCCAGAGCCGCCGTGAAATTGATGTCGTCGGTCATAGTTCTGCTGAACACTGCCCTGAAATGCCTTCGAGTGTTCAAACTGCTCGGAAGATTTGGTTAAAATTGACCTGTCAAGCTGTGTGAAAGCAATACGCACGCCGCCATCATAGAATTCAAGTACACTGTCGCAGAAGAACAGTCAGTATTTCCAATGCCAGAGTATGGTGTGTACCCACGTTTGCTGAGAATGAAGGTGGGAGCCAGATAGCTAGCACTCGAATAATTCGTGGCCTAATGATTAAATAAGGACAGCAGATCAGCGTGAATTGCGCATATATTTTGATATTACCAACAACCGACCAGGTAATAATTAACAGTGGTGACCAAACTAACAGACGCTGTGAGGCTGGGAGGCGAGAGCGAGATTGTTGGCCTGCGCTCACCATAGCAGCAATCCCGTGTTCATGCTGAGCCATATCAGCTGCCGCATGACTGGCTCGCTCCTGTCGATTAATTCCACAGATCAGCGAACAAGGAAAGTCCTTCACATGCAGAAAGCAGACCTGGGCATCCCTAGGCGAGAGGAGTTGAAGTGGTAGATTAAAGAGCCAGAAATAGTGCCGTCGGCCAGAATAAGTGTCAAAAAGTGCATGTGCACAAACTTAGAAGACAGGCATATTAGTACAGGGTCAGTCGTTGTATTCGGCACGATGATGGCGTACTGACCGGTCCTAAGTTTATTCGGAACGGGGGGACAGCACTCTGGGTAGTTCCAACTGAAGGGTTATAAAAATCATCAGACGGGGGAACCAAACGGTCGCGATAGAATAGAACTCACCAATGCCCACAATGAGTGATATTAGTGAAGATGTAGTCTCCAAAATAAAGATTGGTTGAGTCTGGACCATCCTCGCTGAGTGCTATTAAAACTCACGATGATAGATAGCAATATTACATTGCCCCCGCTTACCCTCCAAACCCTTTGGCAGAAGAAGCTGTGGAGCCAAAGAGTCGATTCAGTACGAGCCACAAACGGCAATGCGAAGGGGCAGCACTGACCCTTGCACGAAACAATTCATAAATATCTAGCATAGGGTGAGTACTGCATCCCTGCTCTCTAGTTATTACTCACTGATGTAAAAATGAAGACCTGCGGAGACTGTCAGGGCACTCGTAACACATTGCAAGCATGTTACACTCACGGTGATTTGCCTGTAATCCCGCCAGGATAGTTCATATTGTCAACATAAACACAAGTGAAATTGAAAGCAGGGAGCCTACCATGGAAGTTCATTTAAGACCCTGGAACCCGAGCCCGGAAGGTTGTGCTCTACTAGCATCTCCCAGAACATATCCGCAAGCACTGCTGTTTGGAGAGCGTCCACTATGCTGAGTTATCACTTCAATAATGTATCTTCATCGAGTTCATCGGATACAAACTTGAGGACAACAACCTGAGTTGCATAAGACAGTCAGTTAATGAAAGCTCCGATATCATCTATCCAATGCACTCACACTCGACTTCTTGAACATGCCATCCCGCCGGAAATGGTAACCGTAAAAGGCAGTCTGAGCGATACTCACCCCGAACAAACTTTGCGAATGATATAAGCTCCAGAATAACGGCGCCAGAACCTGGCTTATAGCTACCTCAAGGAGATGGCGAACCCTAGAACACGAGCGTAAACCGTGAGCAGAAATATACGGGATCGATCGGGGTGTCGTACCAATGAAGACGTGTCCTATCGATGCTTCAATATCCCCCATTGTAGCTGTAACGTGAATTTCATTGACTTCGGACATAGTGCCAGTGTGATCTCTGATGCTGACAAGCACTGCTGCTACCAATGCCGAAACGGCAACAGCTCAAGTGGTGGGGAGGTGGAATCGCGTCAGATGAGGAGGCTCGACAACGTTGATGCCGAAAGCTACATATTACATAGCATAGTCTGTTTTCAAGGCGCACAAGAACCCGCGAAGTATCCCGCGCCACAATCTCGTGACCATCAAACCAGACCAGGGGCTTCCCCGAAAAGAGACCTCATTAAATTTACCTATCGGCGGCGACGCGCCGTCGTCGTCGCCGTTGCCATTAATCCTTCCCTTACCACTACCACCCCCACCGCTTGCCATGTCTTCTCTCGGTTTGATAGTGACTGTGGGCTCTGGGGTCTACAAGCCGTCCCAAAGGACATTATCCGCTTTCCCGGTCATCAAAGAGTGCCCTGTTGCCAGCCTTGAATACAGACTAAGTACGCCAAGAATATGCGCTGTCGGCGCTAAACAGGCCAAACTAGCACCCGGCGGTCATTAGCTCCGATCCAGTCCTCCGCCCTAATCTGTCGCCCACTGCCCAGGTTCGCAAGTTTGCATGGTGCCCAAGCCGTGCTTCCCGGCCTGGCTCCCGCAGCAGCAAACTCGGCCTTATTGCGTAGCCTCAGTTTTCCCCGCAAGATATGTATCTGGCCTCAAGGCTATATCCATTTTCTATGCTGCCGGATCTCGTGGGCCACGTCGTCTCTCGGGGCCCGGCCATAGGATTCGGGTCAAATTATGCAGCTTTTGGTTTCTCGGCAGGCTCAGCGCTCTACCCTGTGCGTACATATTTGCCGGTCCTAACACCTCCCTGGATAGCACGAATGGCATTGGGTTGGAAGCTTAAGGCAAGCGCAGAATTCATTTTCCTGTTGTAAATATAGCCAGTTTGACGAATAATCTCATGTCTGTGAATGTAAACTGGAGCACGATTGAGCGGCCAGCCCAAGGAACTTGTTGATGAAGGGTTACTAGCTACCTTGCGAGGGTATTAATTATGCACCTGATGCAATTCCAGCGTTAAATCTGCTGGAGACGGTGGGACTTCGGGCACCGAGGAATCTTCCAACGGATGCAGGTCTAAAAACGTCGATGTGGGCTCTGGAGCTACTTCTGGGACCAGACCTTTGTAATCTTCGATAGGGCGAAGATCGATCCAATAAGCTAGAGGCACGGGAGGCTCCTCCGATATATACCCATGTCCATGACCGGCGTCTTCGATGGGATATAGGTCGATCCAATAGCATTGAGGTGATGGGGGTACATCTGGTATGGCTCCAGGTTCGTTTTGAGATGTAGTGCTCGCGGGCGCCGGGTGTACTGAATAGCTTGCCAGCGAGATGTCTGCATATGCCGCACATTCGCATGAGGGTAAATATATGGCATATGGGTCAGCTTACCTTCAGGATTACTGCCTTCAGGAGGGCTGTGAATTTCTTCCCTCGCAGGTGTTTCCCTTTCGTCCTCGAGCTGCAAATCCCGTATAAATCCACTCCATGCTTCCTCATCTTCGAATATCTGATTTGCGTCGCGGATCGGCACGCGTTTCAGAAGCTTTCGCTTGAGGACTTTGAGACGAGCAAAGAGCTCTTTGGTAACCTGTCCGAATGGAAGACGTGGTCAATTGCAAAGTAGATAGTAGAATACTGGGGGTGCACCGCGATTGGCGATTGACTGTGGTGGCGAAGGGTCGTAAAGCGGAGGATGCAGCTTCGATGAAGAGTCGCATTGGAGGGACAGTAAAACCAACGTACCGTGTCCACTTCGGTTCGGACTAGTGGATCAGCAATAAATACTTGGTAATCTGGATGTGTTGGTAGTACCATGCGAATCCTATACAGCACACTTGCGCATTCGGAGAATGCATACTCGCGTGGCGGACCACCGGTTTGTGTAGGCGCCAACCCCTCAAGTATCTCGCCCAATGCAAATTGGAGGCTCCGGAACCAATGTTCCACGGGCTCATTTGAATCCCCCCAAGTATCATTCATCTTGGCTCTGTTGATAAGCCGGGCTAAGACACTTCCTTGACGAGCATCGCGAATAGCTCGTGAGTCCGACATGATAATCAATGCGCCGTCGAAGTAGGGTGGCGATGGTGCCGATGTACTACTCCAAAGTTCCCACCGAGATCACAAGGCGTGGTCTGTTTTGTTTAAGTATCCAATAAACGAAGATGGGTGATCTGATGCCAGATGGTTGTGGATTGGTTGTGGATGTGGTTGAAGCAATGTTAGACGCCCGAAGTTCGACCCCTTGCGATCATGTGATCCTAATTCCGACGCGTGGGCTCTCAACTGGAATATTTGTTCACGCGATAGGTGGTATCCAGAGTAATGATATCCAGATACGCAAGGATTTTCATCAACCGCTTTCTCGTTCTGCCTTTGACGGGGTATCAGGCGCTTACATATTGGGCTTACGATTTACTTACAATGATAAGTAGCTGCTCTTGGAAACGCGAGCAACTCGATAAGCACGAGTATACCGCCATCCATTTACTGGTGGATTCTGGCTGATAGAAAAAAATTAGAGACATGCTTATGGTGTCCGTATGGAAGCTTCCAGCTCTTAGTCACTGAAATATTAGCCTTCCCGTGTCCTGTGCGAGGGGTAAAGTATCATAGGTGCTGAACAAACGAATCATGAATTAGAACGTGTCGAAAAATGTATGCGCTGCCAGTGTCAACTTGGAAGTACTATGATGAGGATTGAGTGGCTGCTCTGCGAAAGACTTGTTGATAGAGAACGGGGAATTACCTAGTGGAATTGTTATTCGTGCAATTCATGCAGCTCCAGCATAAAATCTGCCGGGGATGGCGAGATCTCGGGTATCGAGGAATCGTCCAAAGGAAACAGGTCCAGAAACGTCGACGTGGGATCTGGAGCGACTTCTGGGACTAGGCCTTTGTAATCTTCGACCGGGCGAAGGTCGATCCAGTGCGATAGAGGCACGGGAGGTTCCTCCGGTATGCACCCACGTTCATGTGTAGTGTCTTCGATGGGATGTAGGGCAATCCAATAAGATTGAGGTGATGGGGGCTCGTCCGGTATTGTCCCAGGTACGCTCAGAGATGTAGTGCTCCCGAGAGCCTGGTGTACCGAAGAACTTGCCGACGAGAGGTCTGTATATGCCACACACTTCGCATGAGCGCAATTAACATTTGAGATGTAGATTACCTTACCTTCCGGATTACTACCTTCGGAAGGGCTGTAAATTTCCTCCTCAACTGTTTCTGCTTCGTCCTCGAGCTGCAAATCCCGCATCAATCCACTCCATGCTTCTTCGTCTTCGAGTATCTTGTTTGCGTCGCGGATCGGCGCATTTTCTAGAATCTCTCGTTTGAGGGTTTTGAAGCGCTCAAAGAGCTCTTTGGTGACCTGTACGAATGGAAGACGTCGTCAATTTCAAAGTAGATAGTAGAACACTGGGGATGGCGCCACGATTGGCCATTGCTTGGGATGAAGGACCCGGTCGCAAAGCAAGAGACGCATGGGACAGTAAAACCGACTTACTGTGTCCACTTGGGTTCGGACTAGCGGATCAGTAGTAAACGCTTGGTAATTTGGATGTGTTGGCAGTACCACGCGAATGGTATATAGCATCCTTGCGCACTCGGAGAATGAATAATCGCGTGGCGGACCACTGATTTGAGTAGGCCGCAATCCCTTAAGTATCCTGCTTGATGTAAATTGGAGGGATCGGAACCAACGTTCCACTGGCATATTCGGATCCACACTTTTATCGCTCTCCTCTAACCCTTCGTTGATGAGCCGGGCCAGGACACTTTCTTGCCGAGCTCGAGCTCGAGCTGAGTCCGACATGAGAGTTAATGTGCAGTTTGGAGTTGACAGTAGGTGCCGATGGTGCCGATGTACTGCTCCAAAGTCCCCAGCAAGATCACAATGCGTGTCTGATACAATAAACGCAGATGTATGGTCCGATGATTGTGGTTGAAGCGGTTGAACGTGAAGCAAAGATTAGGCGCCCGATGTTTGACCAGTGATCGTCTGCCCGGCAATCGCCAATAGGCAATTTAGGGTACATATGTATGTCAGATATCGATGTCCCTCTGAGTCAGTGAGTGGCGGTGACCTCGCAAGCCTCGTGATCGCTCACCTCGTCAGGCGTGTCGACGCGCCCATGACGCGCCCCACCGCTCATAGAACGGAGATGCAACATCAGTAAAAGGCAATACTGTGCACTTGCTTTTCAAAGTAATGGCGCCAACCATACAGATAATATTTTATACTACTGTATCAATACGACCTTAAGTTCGTCACCTGTCCCAAGGCCTTCTGAACTGAGCCTATTTCGCGTGACTGTCCGCAGAAATCTGGGCAATGAACTCTGTGACATATTCGCCCGAGCCACCAAAAGCCAGGCGGATTGCCATTTTGGACCTCGTTTGAACCTAAGGCAAGTTTGTCCCACGTCAACAGTAGATTTGAACATGTGAACTTGTCAATGGCCTCGGTCACAAGAAATGAGCCTGAACTTAAGTGTATTGATACAGTAACTAATGATACGGTATACTACACACATGAGTTATGTGGTGAGGGAAGAGGGGCGGGGAGAGGAGTATGAGGAACGGCGGAGCATGGCGCAGATGGCAACGGGACAAGATGCGGCCTTTGTGATGACCAGGAAAGTGGATAATGCACCTTAAAATGACTTGCAGATCCCACATTCGCCATCAGACTCGGAACAGAGTGGGAAGGGAGATAAGACAGGGCAGGCGGTGGGGAAGGAGCGGGTTTGAAGGTATATCTCGTACTGGCGGATCTGCGTCATGTCAGCCAGTGTTTGTACTCCTTGCGCGTTCCGAGCGCCACTGGTGTTCATATTTGCGCAAGATCGAGATTGGTGTGCACAAGATCATCGTAACTGCCGTTGGTGCGGGATCGAGTTGAGGAAGGGGTGCAAAGCCTAGCATAGGAGGCTCACAAGTATTAAATGATCGGGCATTCCGAATGCGGTACACGTCTCGCCCAATTGGACACACGACCGTGGAGAAAATGACGATGAGACTTCAGCGCACAACCAAAGTCTTGTTGATCGACTGTCATCATTGGAAATTATAGGCTGCCTAATGAGTTTCATGGCCATATCGAGATGCAGTGCCTTGAGTGTGTAAGATGTTAGGCCCATAATTACTGTAATATCGGTAGCACGTTGGTAGCACGAGTGATATATTAGATGATGGAAGTCAAGACTCAAGTCGATCGCAATGGTTACTTCGATCCTTGGACCTGAATATCGATAATGTGGCACCTTGTTATTAACAGGAGCCCAGGCTCCATGAACATTGAGTTAACAACCGATTAATATCTGGCTAATATTAACCGTTATTTAACGCAGCCGACTTTCACTGTGCGCTAGCGTCCTTAATTGTGGCGCGGGATACTTTGTGCCACCTTAAGCCCTTAACCTTAATTAAGACTTACTCTGAGATGAGCGAAGGTCAATTTTAACTTTTAAGGCTCTTGTGCGCCACATATATGTATAGGCAACTTACTTATACCACGCTACCCCGCCCGTCACACAACCATCAGATCCAGAAGGTGGTACACAGAATCTTAAACCCTGGGATGGCAAGCAATACATTTACGCAGACATATAGTACGCGTTGCTGCATGGGGCCGAATCCCTTCCACCTCGGGCATTAGGAAATACTGCTGTGCGCTGACTTAGTATTATGGACATCATTCCTGTCGGCGATGAATGGAGATTCGTTTTCGTTGGTGCGAGATGTCTTATTATCCAAGTTATGACGTGTCTAATCGTGCAATCTCTCAGGTGCTTTCTTTAATGCCATTCTTCTTGGTATCATGCTGGCGCAGGTGGGGGAATTATCTCTGAGGCCTAGTGGAAGTTCAACTGCTCGATCTGAAATTAACTGTCTGTCTGCCAGGCCTTTACGTTCGCTCAAAATTCCGAAAGGTCAGCAGAGCATCACATGGGACATCGTCTTGATACTAACGAATCTCGTCATGGTTGAACGTTCTAGAGACCCTCTGTGGCTGAAAATATATATCGGGAGTCTTGTCGCGCTCGATACCACGACTTCGATATTTACAACAGCATGGTACGCAGACATCGCACTGCACGCACTGGCAGACTGCGTGCTCAGGATTCAGCACTGATGCCTTTTCATCTCAGGATATATTCGCTATTCATCGTCGGCTGGGGCGACAATACAGTGTTCACATGGGCCGACTGGTTTTCTGCATCCCATTGCATATTCTTCGGCATCATCCCGTGCATGGCCCAAATGTTCTTCGCCTGGCGCTTGCACAGGATCAGCCAATACTACACCAGGCTCATTCAGGACCCGTCGTCTGCCCGTACATGGGGAGACTTCATCGTCGCCAAGCAGCCCTACTTCACAAAATTCATCATCGTTTGCTCGTGCTTTACATTACTGGGTGGTATTGGCACGTTCGCCGCCACCATATGGCTCAGGGAGTACGCGCTCTTCTACAAGTTCGCGCCGATTGCGAGCGTGTGGGGAGCATCTGCCGCGACCACGGATGTTTCAATCGCTATTGCGATGACTTATCACCTGCGTCGCGCCAAAGGCACCTTTGAGGCCACAAACCGACTGCTCGACCGCATCATCCAAAGTAAGTCTTTGCTGGTGTCTCGTATCCCGCATAATTGACCATGTTTTCCAGACACCTTGCAGAACGGTTTTCTCACAGCGATTTTTTGCTTAACGACGTTGGTCCTCTATTTGTTTATTGTGCGTGCGTCACTCTCATCATCATCATTTACTTTGCTCACTGCATATCCTAGCCTCAACCATACTACCTCAGTAAGACAGCGGCTTGCACATTGGCGAGATTAATATGGGCTGACGTCTTCTCCAGCTGGTACTTTTATCCTGCCAAAGATCTACTCAAACTCTGTCCTTGCGTCGCTCAACGCTCGCAGAACCAGTGGACGTTTGCTAGATGTCACTATAGAGCTTGATATGTCATCGTGGAGTGAGACTCAGAGGACTAATTCGAATCAGATTGTGTCGACTCGACTCGGCGCACTGCGACCTGAGGTACAAACAACATATCTGTTCATATATCCCACCCGCTGACATCGCTGGCAGGTTTTCGTGGAGATCCATCGGGAGACTGACACCGGCACAGTAATGGACATTAAGAATGACTTGACTGATAATTAGCCTACATATGGGATACTATACTGTTTCGATCAAGGGGTTCACAAGGTGTGACATGTTACTAAACCCTGGGGTTTTGTTTAATGGGGTTGGTTACCCGTTACGTGCCAAATTTTGTTCCAGTTCCAGTTACGTGGAACGATTTCTCGGGCAACTTGAGTGCTGTAACTTGAGAGAATGAGGCGGAGGAGGCGGGCCGATACCCCATTTGCGATTGCGCTTGTGCTTTGGACGGCTATTGCGGAGTTGGTCGAATTGAAATGGGTGCGTGCAGGGAGAGGAGGCGGGGAGCTGGGGTAAGCCTATGCCAGAGCCTCTGCACCCGTTTTACAACTGATTCTTACCCACGCCCACTTCTACCTCCCCATCAGAATCCGCCTTCGCTCTTGGCAGCATCAGCCGTATGGTCACTGTCTTGGTCCGCATTATCCTGACTCCCTTCCTCTTCGTCAGGATCATCGGCATCATCTGGATCTGTATCATTCTCACTCCGTTCATCCCCGCCGGAATTACCGTCGCTCCCGACATCAATTTCGCTTTCTGTTTCTGCAATAGCTTGATCAGATCGCATATTGGACCCATAAAACTGTGCCAGTAGCTGGAGGTCAGTCGGCGACATGGCAGCATCTTTGGCGATTCCAGAGAGGCATTCAGTTAGTGCAGGATATTTCCCCGATGCCATAGTCGTGAACTGCCATTCCATGAGAAGAGAATCGTTGTCATCCTCCATTCGCGGAAGCCATGCATGTGGCATACGATGCCATGTGACACCGGCTGGAATATCATTAAGTCGGGAAGATTAGGAGCACTAGATAGTGGCACTGACATAGTAAAGTGCATGTGTCGATGGAAGGGCAGACATCACCCCAGCCCATCACAATCTCGAACTCTTCGTCAAGATCACTGGATGATACAGGGCTAGACCTTCCGTGTATAGCCAAGGTGATGCAAAGCAAGTTCTGGAATGCTGGAAGAGCGTCGCGCAGTGAATCATATAGCTGATAGTTCGTTTTTCATTATTAGCTAGGGATACGCGATAGAAAGAATGGACTCACGTTATTGATAGAAACTCCGCCTGAATCTACTATGACCGTCCGGAGGACGATAACCTGCAATAGCGGAAATGACTGGGAGATTGCCGACACAAGCTTGAGGCTCCAACTCTTTGTGACGACGTCTAGATATCGGACGGAAGCATGAACCATCGAGGCAAAGATTCGATCATAATCTCCTCGTGCTTCATCGTCCAAAGATGGGTCGTCAATGTTCCACACGATGACGAGTGTCCGAACGGGTGACACAGCAAGAATATTTGGTATGATATTTGCCGGACCATAGTAGGCATTAAGAGCGGGGAGATCTATATTGCCAAATTCATCATTAAAGTCTAGGCCACCATAGCTCAAGACTTGAAGTTGCGGGTGACGTCGAATGAAGGCGACTAATGATGCGGTGGGTGGCGAAATGACGACAAATCGGAGGAGGTTGGGAAGGACGCAATGGTCGATGACGTTTGTAAAGAGGGTGGTAGATATCTTCAGGAAAAGTTCAACAAGTCTAGGGAGAAACTTCAACACTTTTTCGACCAGATGATAGTATCCTCGCAGATAATGCGAGCCTCTGTTGTATATGTGTTTCCAGGTCATTAATGGAGGAAGAGGAGGTGGGTTTTATCTTCACTCACGGTGCACCATCAGCAATTCGAATTGATCGCACGGCAAGTGCAGCAGCTTCGTTTGAAACCAATGTCTTGCAGCAGCGAACAGCTTTTGCAGGTGATTTGAGGAGATCGATCTCCTTGTAAAGACTGCGAACAGCCAGCTCATTGAGCAATTTGGATGAGATGCATAATGCTAGTTGGTCTTGGGTCGATGTCGCCTGCACGATGATTTCAAGAACCTCGGCTGGAAGAGAGCGCATGGCTGTTCTAAGGCAGGAGCCAAAGTATCCGAGAAATAATGAACCCGACGCTCCTCCACTTTACTTTTGCACCTGTGGCGGATACTGCCCCACGGCGCCAGTGTACAAACTGACGCTAGCCAGGCTGGAGTTACAATAGATTTCAATATCACGCCAGAAAACAAGATCGACGTCGACAAAGAAACAAACCCGATACCTCCCCCACAAACACCATAATCGCGGCACTTTCTAAGCCTTTGGTATCGATTATAATTGAGCAAGCGCTGGCTGCTAGTACACGTGCCACACCAGTTCTCTCACAGGTTCCTGCACACAGCCCCACGCAAATAGGCCAAAGACAGCCTCAAGCCTCATCGAAGCTTCATCGGCGCCGTGCAGTGCAGCTCGTCTTCGGCCTGACCTTCGCGGAAGTGCATCACAAGAATGACATGGGGCACTTTGAGCTGATATGGTAATGTGGAGCTGAGGACGGTGCTGGTGCCCGCAGTCCGCGATGAGGCCATCCGCGCCCAAGTTGCCGAGATCGTCGAGAATCCATCGTGTATCGTCTGCGGACGCGACGTCAGCCCGACGGCTAATGATATGCGTGTAAGGTGGCAATCTCTTTGTACCCCTGGATCGTGAACACCTTGGCGACTGCGAGCTGCGAGATGATGTCCGTGTTGGTACTCTACATTCAACGCAGCTTAGTAACGAAACTATAGAGTGAATAAGTCTAATGCGTACCAGTGCGCTATCCATAACCATTCTCACAGACGAGAAGCTCTTGCGACTCCTTGTTCTCTGCATCGAGCTTGACAGCCTCTCCGGCTTCGCCACGAGCACGCAAGCATTTCGGGCGCAGCGGGGACGTCGTCTCTGAGCTACGTCTCCTTGTAGACACGAGCTAGGGGGCTTCGGTTTGTGGACAGGAGTAATGATGGCGTTCTCGGGAATGAGTTCAGGACCGAACTCAGCCGCCCTTGGAGACGTCTTTCACTATGCGAGGTGCGATGCCTGTGGGACTAAAATATCATCAGTGGAGGCTCACTGATATTGCATATGACCACAGGAGTGGGATTGCAAGTTGTGGTGCGCAGATAGATGGGGAAGAATGTAAAAACACACCAGTAATGGGAACAAGCATTTGATGCAACATCCGCAGCACAAGTACGTGCAGGCCTTCGTCTGAACGCCGGGCCTTGCCAGCGAGAGTGATCTTGAACATCTTGAGCGTCTGCGAAGTGTTTGGAGGAGATGGCGACAAGGCTGTTTGTACTCGGATGTCAGCTGTATATCCAAAAAGTCTCGAAGATGAAGGAAGCGACGGAGTAGCTGGGGTTCAAAGGCAAGATTGAAAGTAGAAAAATGGATGAATGGAAGGAAGAAAGGAGAAGAGCGAATGTAGTCGGTACGCACCGAATCAGCCCCCAGCCTAAAGCATGCTCCCAATGACGAACGCTAATGCATCATCGTATAGCTTCAACCCTGCCTGCTGCTCGACACAGTAGATACCGCGTAGGCCCACGCCTGGATTCCTCATGGGACATAACGCCTGCTTCCCACTGCCCAGACTGTTCCCTCTGAATCTTCCTATTCAGCTGGAGGACGGATCAGTCACGAAAAACTCGCCAAGGAGTCGGATGAGGCCCACTCGTCAGGCTGCAGGAGTCGGGGCCTGATCTGGCGCACGATGGAGCCGGATGTCCACCAGGTCGAGGTTTTCTAGCGGAAAGCCGCAGCGTGCAGCAGAGGATAGCGTGACTGGGAAAGAGTACGAGGAGAGCGTCGGTACCGAGTGTAAAGGTCGGAGAAAGAGACAGTAAAGGACAGTAGGCTGGAAGGCAAAGCGTGGAAGGGTGTCTTGGAAATGATGATCCCTGGCCAGCGAGTTCCTGTGGCCAGCGGATTCCTGAATACTGAGTTGGTCGTATATTATGTGCAGCGACATGAACCTCGCAGTCAGAGCTCCTAGGCAAGGTTGAAGGATCCATGCACGGGCGACTCGCGAGGAGGTCACATAACAGCACAGCACCGGATGGTCATGCTGGGCGGGCGGGAGCGTGCAGTGGAGGGTGATCTAGACTCGGAGTCGGACATCGAAGACGCAGGTGGACGGGTTCGGTGGTTGACTACGGGAGTGGATTGTCGTCAAGAGGTCCTCACCGACAGAATCCATGACATGACGTCGAAATTTTGACTTAAGGCTCTCCGGAGACCCACCCACCCCAAATGCGGTAGTATATTCACACGCCACATGGCGCTTACATGATCTACACCCGTGACTGTTCAGCGTACAGTGGTGATCGGCAATCCCACTAGTAGTGCCGTGACCAGTTTTGGAAGTGGCGCGCTGTCGAAACCTGTCAAAATGCTGACCCACTCCGTTTGCAAGCTCTACTGGATGCAATTTCACTATGTTTTGCGGGTCAAACTGAGATAATATGTTACTTAGTACTATATATATATTACAGAGAAAAAATAATGCATGTTGAAATGGTAGGAGTGAATCAAGAGAGGTAGCAAGGCGGAGATGAGGCAAGGATCATAATGTAATTTCCGGATTTGGTAAGCAGTGGGTCAGTGTGGCTGAAGACAGTGTATGCAATGTACCCTCCACCGTATCGCAATAGGCTCTTTCCACAATCGTCTAATCGCTTCGCCGACTGTACAAAAAGTGCTCCTGTATACGATTAGAGTAAACTGTATTGAACAGACCTTCAAAATATCGCTCTAAAGCACAAAAACAGCGTGAAAATCACCCAGATCTCATCTTATACGACGGAATTTCAGAATTCTGTTCAATACAATCGATTCAGCGGCCCAAAAACCCTATACTGGCCACTCAAAATATGCTGTATGAGGGGATGCTGAAATGTAGTAGGGATGGGTCACAAAATCGACGATTTTTGAACCCAATTGGCTCCGAGACAGGCTTGGGAAATTACTTTAGCCACATAGGGGATTGCCGATCACCACGTACAGGCTGTTTCTTGCTCGGAAATTCACTGTTCGCATGACACTCATCACCGTAGAGCCCCCTCCCGGTCTCCACATTTGATGGCACACAATATATGTGGTACTTTAGCATACTGTCAGCAAAAAACACTAGAACGGCTAGCCTAAACACACTCACACAATGAGCATACCCGTTGTAGCTCATAAAATATCTGACTGACTGTGGATTATTGAGCTCGAATTGGTGCAACCCCCCTCGTTATTATCCCTTCCCACTTGCCATACATTATGTGTAAACAGCCTGACAGAAATAATTTGATGTGCAAGTATGCCATCCGCCACTTCAATCGGGAATGAACCCCCGACAGTGCACTGTGGTCATAAAACATGTACCAGCTGGGCTCAAAAGTCCCAGGGTACTGATATAAATGCAGTGATACATTCTAAACACATATAGGACTATCTCTCACTTGCCATAATTTATATGTAAACAACCCGACAGAAATAATTTGATGTACTCGTACAAGTATGCCACCCTCCCTGTGCATCCGAAATCTAAGTCTAAATTGTCCCCCTCACTCGAGATGTATGATATTGGCTGTCTGTGACTAGTTTAAAGATGCAAACACTATGATCTCAACATCCTGAGTCACCCAAACCCTCAATCACTAGTAACATTTTTGACTTCCAAAAAAAAATTTAAGGCCTCTCGAGGGACCACCCACCCCCGACGTAGTGTCTCGGACTCAATAGGTGAGGACCTCTTGATTGTCGTTGTAATAACCGCCACTCCTGCATTCCCCTTCACAAACTCTGCGAGCCTATGACGGAGTACTAGGTGTATATGCCAGAGTGTAAGGACCGTGACTGTGTTTCAGCCCCTTACTGTTTTCTTGTTCATTCGCCTACATGTGGCAATGTCCCTTTGTGACTTTCCGAATGCTTCTCTCTTATTCCGTAGCATTCTTCTCTATTCATATAAAAGCCTACCTACTATCATGTACTTAGGCAGCTTGTTATTCCCCCCTGAACGATGATAGCTTTATCCGTTCAACTCGTCTGACTAAGCTCTCTCGTGTTACCGTCACAGTTTTACTGAATCAGTTATATATTTTTGAACTCCCCGCTTTCGCTTTTTCGTACCGCTACTAGGCGACAACACCGCTGGTCCGATCACCCAGCGCTATTTCGACCAGCAGCACACATGGCCCCCCATACTCGTTCAAGAGTCTTCATCAGGAAAATATCTGGGAGGTTGCTGGTGGTCGAGACCAGTTGAGACCACCCAACCATCGGCAACCACGTACCCAGTTATGACATTATTCTTCAGGGAAAATGTTTGACAGCTAGTGTGAAGTATTTGGAGTCAACATTAGGACTTTTTTTAAGTGGGTAGTATCAACATTTTTTGCACTCACGAGGATCTTTGCCGCAATGCAACGTCCAACGCCGTACACTCTAGTCTCTGGTTTCACTCCGATTCAGTATCAGTATGCCTCGGGTCCGGGCACGGGAATCACCGCCACCAGACATTGCTAAATAGAGCTCCCCACTCGCAAAATTACGATGCCAAAAGATGAATAGCCACAGTACTACTATAAATTATCTATGTATTTATGACTTTATGATAGGTGGGAGAAATCAATTATTGAACTCGAATCCTTAGTGTTAAGCACACCAACAGCAGAGACCCCTGAGCGGATTCGATTGCCGAGTCAGAGCCGCACTGATGCCGAGCCAGAGCGACACCAGAGACTTGATCATACGGTGTTGGATGTTGCACCATGGTAGAACCTCGTGAGTGCAATATTTTCTTGGTAGTATGCAACTAAATATGGCTCTAATGTTGATTCTGCATCCCTTTGACCTAGCTCCAAACAATTTCCATGAAAAATAAATTTATACCCAGTTGCCAACTGGTCTCGACCGCAGGCCAGAGGTTGAGACCAGTTGGCAACCAGTTGGCAACTGCCACCAACCTCGGCGCATACGGCTAGCAGCCGGGCTAGCTACCCGTCGCCTGCTGGAGGACCTGGTGCAAGACCCAGACTCCCTCTCACTCCTGCCCGAGGGGTGGGATTAGATAGTAATGTCAGTAGTACCTCAATAAACACTGGCTCTACATACTCTCCCTCGCATTTTGGGGAAGTACCCAACACATTGGCATCCCAACGAGAATGCTCCCCTGACTGGAGCGAGTTTCCCAATGACGAGGAATTAGGAGAAATCCCACAGTTCGCGCCACTCCGCAATACAGTACCCACTGTTCGGGGCCTGGAACACGCCCTGGCTGAGGCCCATTCTGAAAACGCGATCTTAGATGCCCGCATGAGGAATGTGAGGGAAACCCACGGAAATATGACTGACCCATCCTCTGATGGAGACAGCACTGCCGACCCAAATGACTGGCACAAGGCCATATCTCTAAACGCCATGAGGGTTGCTGGCTCCGAAGGCTCAGAGTCTCGGGGCTCGGACTCCGAAGGCTCAGGCGATGATCAGGTCCCCCGAATTGATTTCTATAAAAAGGGTAAATGGGTTAGAGAGGACTCACCTACACCCATTAGGATAGAATCCGACTATGATCCGGAGAGATCTGCTCAGATCCAATATGATGCTGAGATTGCCAGAGGCCTGCAGAGAAAGGAAGATCTACGCATCACCAAGAAGGCTGAGCGCGAAATTGAGCGTCTCAGGAAGGAAGCTCTCGAGTTGAGAAAGCAGCTTGACGGATTTACAAACCGCCCTGCTGCCGCCCAAACCTCGAAGCCCCAAGTCCGCTCCAAATCCCCAGCTAGGCAGACTGTTGCTGCGCCGTTGCGTGCCTCAGAGTCCCTCCCGGCTGATAGTACAATACATCAGGCCATACACGGCAGGTACCGGAAGGCCGATAAGCCACTGAAGGCTAACCCAAAGCCCAGGCGCCGGACTCCTAGCCCTGATGGCTCATCACCGAGTGAACCCTCGACCGACGCGAACTCGTCGGGTGATGATATCTTCGATCAGGAACCTGAATCAGACAATTCCAGTGACTCCGAGGGCACAAAGAAATCCAAGCGCCGAGCCAGGCGCGAGTACCGGTCTAAATTAGCTCGCATGAAATTTCAGCAAGCATTCCTGAAGCCCGTGCTGCCCAATATCTACAAGGGAGAAGCTGATGCCGAATCCTTTGAGAAGTTCTCCGATCAGATATATGATTATGCCAAAAGTGCCCACCTGGACTCCAAGCAAACAATCAAAATTGCCGGATCAAGGTGCACTGGCGACACATACAAGTTCTATGAGACGGAGGTACGCCGAGGGAAGAAATCATTCACCTTAGACGAATTCCTGAAGGGAATGTTCGACTATATCTTTCCTGCAAACTTCCGTACTGCTCAGAGAACCTTGTTCGAGTCACAGACCCAGAGATGAGGCCAGAAGTCGGTTGACTTCATCCGAAGGTTGCAGACCATCGCGAAGTCTGCGGGTGATGTCACGAGCCGTGAAATTGTGCGCCACTTCTGGTGGTTCGGTAATGGAAAAGTAGTGGCGAAACTTATTGCTAATAAATTAAATGAGCACACCACTAAGCTCCGAGTCGTCCTGGATGAGGTCGTGTTAGCAGAGCAAATCCTCGAGAAAGAGGGCGATACTCACGACCAGGACAGGAGAAACACCTTCTCTCGAAGCAAGCCCGACAGGCCAGAAAGGCGAGACGAACCTCGCAGGCCCGCAGATGCTGCCAATGCGAAGAGGCCGTTCTCTAAACCTTATCAGAGCAGTGGCCAGGCTTCGCAAGGTGAACACCGAGAGAGGAGACGGGAGCCCTACAACAAAGCCCAGTCCCAGAGGAAGCCCAAGGACGACGCCACAATCTCACGATTGAAGGCCGAAGGCTTGTGCTTTATCTGCGAAGACCCCGGGCACATTGGGAAGAATTGTCCCAAGAAGCAATTCAGGAAACCTCCCAACCTACGCTCTAATGCCGTAGGAATTATGGAAGATGACACGAATTTACTCGCCATGGCTACTGGTGAGCGCCTCGGGCTCTTCTCAATGCAATTCGCCGCGCAACAACCGGACTCTGGACCGGACAGCGAAAGCATTGGTAATTCCAGCAGTGGGGACGACTCCCCAGGATCACCGTCCAGTGGACCGAACTCCAACTATTCCGCTGGAATGGATAGACCCGCGAGCTGGTCCGAGATCCCAGAAGATTGGACCCTTCGGGATCAGGCCGGCGACGCAACTCATGTTTGGGGTATCCGACATGAGCTCAGAGATGCGTACACTGAGATATGCTGGGTGACCAACACTCTGCAGCGTCTCTCCTGCACACTCGTGATGAGTTCCCCGTACTGGGGCGACGACCTGTTCCCTGGACACCCTCGGAAACCCGACAGGTTCAGCTTTGTGATGCATGGAGGACCACAAATCTACGCACTGATAGACAGACATACAGGAGAGCAGTACATTCTCCGGTGTCGTGACCTGTCGCATCCATCATTTGACGTGGTGGACTGGTTCAGCCAAATCTCGAAGATGTATCAGCTCGGAGGCAGCATTCAGGACATGTATGACACACCTGAAGCACTGGTTCCTGACTGCATAACCCAGGACACGCGCCCTGGAGTAGCACAGTGCACGTCATGGATACCGATGTTTGAATGGTCGCCGGTGACAGAATGGGCGCCCGAGGACTCCGATGATTCTTCGAGCAACGAAGAATTCATAATCCTCAATGCAATTAAACCCACGAAACGGGTGGCTGACATTAACACCTTGGAGAGGAACTCGTCTCGAGTTAAAGGCCCCACAGCAGATTTTGACCACATCTGTCCCAAGCCAATCACAATTGTTGTGCGAGTCAATGGGCAAGCCTGCCGTGCCCTGGTGGACACCGGGTCACTATCAGACTTCATGTCCACGACTCTGGCGGATCAGCTAAAGGTAAAATACGAGGTGCTTGAAAAACCTCTTACCTTACAGCTGGCTGTCTCCGGATCGCGTGGCAAGGTGAAAGCTCGGGCTGAAGTCAAGTTTGAATACCAAGACATACTAGAGTCTCGACACTTCGACATAATCAACCTCGACACCTACGACTTAATCCTCGGCACTCCGTGGCTGTTCCAGCACCAAGTATTGGTCGGATTCAACCCTGTACAAGTGAGTATTCGCAGTCCTGCCTCGCTCCCTCTGAAAGGCGATCAATTACTCACGTTGGAATCGCGCTCTGCAGGCATCTGGCATGATCATCTCGAGGAACTAAGGGCGGAGCTGGTTGAATATGCGGAGGAAATCTGCAAGGAGGCGAAAGACACACCCTTGCCTCCGTTTAGAATTATCAACCATACCATCCCGCTCATTGACAAGAATAAAGCGTACTCTTGGAGACCTGCTCGCTGTCCTGAACCGCTGAAGCCGTTGTGGCGCTCGAAGCGCGATGACTACCTTGCCACAGGTAGATGGCAATTCCAAAGCGGGACGAATGCTGTCCTGATGATGATACTTAAGAAACCCAGCAAAGACAATGTTGTGCACATCAGGACAGTTTGTGATACGAGAGAACGTAACATAAACTCACGCAGGTTGTCCTCGCCACTTCCCGACATCGAGGCGATACTGAGGAATGTGGTGTCACATAAATATCGCTCCCTCCTAGATGGGAAGGATGCATATGAGCAGATCAGGATAGTCCCCAAGGACGTCCATCGATCCCTGTTTGCAACACCCGATGGGACCATGGTTAGTCTAGTAATGCAGATAGGTGATTGTAACGCCTCTGCGACCTACCAGTTGATAATGAACTACATCTTCTCCGACTTAATCGGCGTGATTCTTGATGTCTACCTCAATGATATCGTGGTATATTCTGACACACCCGAGGACCATGTGCGACATGTGAAGACTGTAATTGACCGGCTAAAAGAACATAAATTCTTTCTATCTGCACATAAATTGTTCTTCTTCAAAGACGAACTCCACATACTGGGCCACATAATTGACAGCCAGGGTATCTGTATGGACCCTGTGAAGGTGGATCAGGTTAGCCACTGGAAGACTCCGACGAACAAGAACCTGCTCGCCTTGTTCATTGGATCAGTCGGATACCTGGCACCTGGATGCTTGAATATTAGGGTCCCCATGCAGCGGCTGTCTAAAATTGCAGCCCCGACCACTCCCTGGTCATGGCACGAGATGGACCAGCGTGCTTTTGACTTAGTAAAAAAAGCAGTCAGTGACTGACGCGATCTGTGCCGAGTGTCAATTGATTACTCGCCTGGGGCACTGCCAATCAACCTGGTGACCGATGCTTCGTTCACTGGCGGCAGCGGGGTGATATCTCAAGGCGAGAACTGGCTAGAATCCAGTATAGTCGGATTCTGGTCTGGCAAATTTAATGCTGCTCAGCAAAATTATCCTGTACACGAACAGGAACTAAGCGATTCCGTCACCTACTGCAAGGTGTACACTTTCGGATCTACACTGACCACAAAGGGTTACAGTGGATCACGACCCAGAAGAACCTCTCCCCGCGGCAGGCCCGGTGGCTTGAGGAGATCTCGGACTTTGATTTCGAGATCATACATGTGCCCGGGGCACAGAACATGCTCGTGGACGTGTTATCGCGCCTATACAGTGACGAGGCGAAGGGCACTGTACGTGCCTCGTCAGAATATCTAACGGTTGAAGGCGACGACACCAGATCAAAGCTGATACTTAGCTTGATCTCGGCCCCATGCTATACAGTGGGGCCCATTTTCCTCGGTGCTGCTCGGAAGACTAAGGCTTCCAGAGGGCGCGAGGCATTTCCTAATGCAAAGAAAGTGATTCTGAAGTACAAAGATACATCAGAAACACTAGAGGGCGTATATAGCACCGAAAATTCGATATCTATGAACAAAGACTTACCTGAGACCACTACCAGAACTCCTGCGCGAATCGTCGAAATTATAGACGACCCAGAGAGTGAACCAGATGTAGAAAATACCTCAGAAGCTAGTCCAGACGAGTTAGCCCTGGTAGCGGACGCAGAAGCTGATGAAGAGCTTGCCGGTGTGTCTGTACTTGCCAACCAAGACATTGCCACTGAGATCCTAGGTGAATCACCCGTCAGCCTCACTGAGCTGCTCGACGCTGGAGATCCGACCTTGGACATCCACGGCAGACTCCGAGGAAGATATTCCGAGGACCCACTATTTAAACTGGTCCTCGAGAAACCCGCAGCCTACAAAAACTTCGAAGTCAGCAATGGTCTCATCTTCTTGAAACAAAAAGACGTACATATACTGTGCATTCCAGACATCGCTGTAGGCGAAAGACACATACGGGAAATGCTTATTAGCCACGCGCACTCGATACTGGCCCACCTAGGGCCCAGGAAGACTATAACTTACCTGAGAGATAATGTGTGGTGGCGCGGGCTCACCGACGACATACACATGTTCTGCGACTCCTGTGGAGTCTGTAAAGTGTCTAAGCCAAGCAACCACGCACCTTACGGATTACCGAATCCACTCGAGATCCCTAATCGACCTTGGGAGACCATCGGGATTGACTTCGTTGGTCCCCTCCATCCATCTAAAAATGTAGACAGATCATATGACATGATACTCGTAGTTATCTGTCATCTGACGTCAATGGTACACTTGATTCCAACCAAACAGACCTACAAGGCGAAGGACATTGCCGAAGTATTGTTTGACAATGTGTATAAACTGCACGGGATGCCTAAGAACATCGTGAGCGATAGGGACTCGCTATTCACCAGTATATTCTGGAATAGACTGAATCAACTCACCGGTGTTGAGCTCCGAATGTCGTCAGCGTATCACCCCCAGTCGGATGGCGCTACCGAACGAGCTAACCGTACCATGACCCAAATGCTGTGCCAGTGTGTCGGCAGTAGCCAGAAGGACTGGGCTATACGCCTACCGGCAATCGAGTTCGCAATGAACAGTGCTTGCTCTTCGACTACGGGGTTCGCCCCGTTCATGCTGAATAATGGCCGTATGCCCTTGTCCATGATCTGGAACAAGGACACTGAATTCCCCGGTGTCCGGAACTTCGCCCAAAAGATGAAGGACGCGATCTTGACTGCCCATGATGCTATCCTCGAGGCCCGAGTCAAACAGACCCGGATCGCGAACCGTAAGCGCAAAGATGCCCCATTCATCGAAGGCGACCTTATGTACCTCTCAACTAAAAACATTACCCTTCCAAAGGGTAGAGCACGGAAGCTGGCTCCGAAGTTTGTCGGGCCCTACTGAATCCTGAAAGACTATCAGAATAATTCCTACAAACTAGACATACCTCCTGACTTCAAGCGCCGGGGCATACACCCTAATTACCATGCCCAGCTGCTTCGAATCCACGTCCCTAATGACGATAGGTGTTTCCCTGGCAGACAACTTCATCAGATTGCCACCCTCGGCAACTCCGAAGAATGGGCCATTCTAAAGATCGAGACTCACCACGGCAAAGGAACCGGGGTGAGTTTCAAAGTCGTGTGGTCCTCCGGTGATGTCGCCTGGCTATCACATGCTGAGGTTGAAGGGCTAACCGCCCTATACGACTATCTGGAGGTTCAAGGGTTTGAAAGTGCCACCCAATTACCCAAAAACCTCGTGGCCGACTCTGATCTTCCCGAGGTCCCGGTTTTCTCTCTCGGATTTGCGGATCTCTCGCCCACGTACCTGTTGATCATAGACGCATTAAGAACCGTGTGCTTTGATGAGAAATTTCCCGGAACGGACACTCCTGTGGCTGTGGAAAAAACATATAAGACTGAGGCAAATAATAATCGCAACTCACCTCCTCTGTCTATACGCTCCATGGAATCCCCTAACACCCACCCCTCGTACCTCGCCGGTAAAGCCGTGAATGAGTTCATGCACTACAACATCGGCTTGTGCAACCTACCCGCTGGGCAGTCCCCTGACCCGTTGTCGCACCCCTTGCCCGTCGGCTACGTCTCCTGGGCCCTGGCCAGCCAGTTCAAGACTGATGTTGTCATCCCCAATTGGATTCCCCATGAATACGCTGAGGTAGACGGGCGGCTCACCATTGTGCTGTCCGAACCCCCATGCACGCGTGTCCAATCTCGGGTGACAGCTTCTGTCAGACCCACCGCCCCTGTCTCTGGACGCGCCGACAGTCAGGTCCCGTCTCAGGACGCGCAGAACTACGAGTTCCGGCAAGCGGTCATCCAAATCACGATGCGGAACACTGGAGTATCCCGCAACAACGCGATGCCGGACAGTGAGTACCCCGCACCCAGACATTGGCTGCTTACTCACCTCCTCGCTCCAGAAGGCCAGTATGATGGCGGCAACCGAGGACGCGTTGATTATCGCCATCATCCATACAACCCTCGAGGCAGGAATCGCGGTCGCGGCACGCACCATTCCCCCCTACCCAACCACCAGTTGCATACCTTGACCTCCAAAAGCCACCAGAACTCCAATCACACTCCAGCCCAGTCTCGCGAGATTCTGATGAAGCAGATGCAGTCCATCACCGACGCGTTGTCGTTGCTGGAGTCAAGCAACCCGCCTGCTTCCGAGCACTCCCATGGATTTGGTTCCGATGGCCCTGCCCTCGCTAAGACCGCCCCAGCTGGCAGCAACCTCGCCAAGGCCCCTGCTTCACTCGACAACCTCTTCGACAACCTTTGCGATCACATCAAGCACGTGTTCATGCCTTGCCCTGGTCCTCCCAAGGACTCTGTTGGATCTACATCCACCTCTCAAATCCCTTCCCTCCTCGGCGCTGATGCCGATGCCGATGGAGATGATGACCCCGACAACAGCACTCCCATCGCTGGCCCCTCCACTTTGATCAACGTGACCGGAAACCCCGATGTAGATGCTCAAATGGACTCAGCTCTTCCCCTCGCTCCGCTTCTTTAGTTAGTACTAACATTCGTCAAACTCCTTAGGCCTCCGTAGGAGACCTAGAGGGTGTATGTAAGGACCGTGACTGTGTTTCAGCCCCTTACTGTTTTCTTGTTCATTCGCCTACATGTGGCAATGTCCCTTTGTGACTTTCCGAATGCTTCTCTCTTATTCCGTAGCATTCTTCTCTATTCATATAAAAGCCTACCTACTATCATGTACTTAGGCAGCTTGTTATTCCCCCCCGAACGATGATAGCTTTATCCGTTCAACTCGTCTGACTAAGCTCTCTCGTGTTACCGTCACAGTTTTACTGAATCGGTTACACAGAGCCTCCTGGTACCCGTTTTATAACTGATCCTCGTCCGCACTGACTTCTTCCTCCACGTCAGAATCACCTTTGCTCTCATCAGGTGTATAGTCACTGTCTTGATCTGCATCATCTTGGTCCCCTTCCTCCCCGTCAGAATCCTCATCGGCATCGGCATCATCTAGATCTATATCATTCTCACTCCTTTCCTCCCCGTCGGAATCACTGTCTCTCCCGACGTCGCTCTCACTTCCCGTTTCTGCAACAGCCTGAGCAGATCGTAATTTGAGCTTCAATGATTGTGCCAGTAGCTGGATATTAGTCGGCGGCATAACATCATCTTCGATAACTTCAACGATGTGTTCAGTCAGATCGGGATATTTCCCCGATGCCATAATCACGGCCAGCCATTCAATGAGAAGAAAACGGTTGGCATCCTGCATTTTCGGAAACCATGCGCCCGGTATACGACACCATGTGACACCAGCTGGAATATCATTAAGTTGGTAAGATTAGGAGTAATAGGTCACAGTGGCACTGACATAGTAGAGTGCAGCTGCCGACGGAAGGGCAGACATCACCCCAACCCGACACAACCTCGAACTCTTTATCAAGATCACTGAGTGATATAGGGTTGGGGCCTCTGTGTATGTGAGCCAAATTGATCGTACGCAGGTGCTGGAATGCTGGAAGAGCGTTGCGCAGTGAATCATATAGCTGATAGTTCATTTTTAATCATTAGCTGTAGTTACGTGGCAGAAGATATAGACTCACATTGTCGATAGCAACTCCGCCTGAAGCTACTGTGACCTTCTGGAGGATGATGACCTCCAACAGTGGGAAATACTTGGAGATTGCCGACACGAGCTTGAGGCTCCAACCAAATGTAGTGAGGTCCAGATATCGGACGGTAGCATGAACCAATGATGCAAAGATTTGGACGTAGTATTTTTGGCTTTCATTGATCATGGATGGGCCGTGAATGTTCCACACGAGAATCAGCCTCCAGACGGGTGCTATGGCAAGGATAATTGGTATGATGCTTGCCGGGCTGTAGTAGGTGGTGAGAGCGGGGAGATCTATGTTGCCAAATTCTTGGGCATTAAATGCTGGGCCACTGTAGTGTAAGACCCGAATTTGTGGGTGACGTCGAATGAAGGCGACAACTGGTGCGGTGGATGGCGAAGAGACGACAAACCGGAGGAGGTTTGGAAGAACACAATGGTCGATGACATTCGTAAAGAGGGTGGTAGATATTTGCAGGGAAAGTTCGACAGCTCTAGGGAGAAACTTCAACACTTTTTCGACCAGATGATAATATCCTCACAGATAATGCGAGCCTCTGTTGTATATGTTTCCAGATCATTAATGTAGGAGGAGGTAGGTTTTATTTTCACTCACGGTGCACCATCAGCAATTCGAATTGATCGCACGGCAAGTGCAGCAGCTTCGTTTGAAACCAATGTCTTGCAGCAGCGAACAGCTTTTGCAGGTGATATGGCGAGATCGACCTGCTTGTAAAGACTGCGAACAGCCAGCTCATTGACCGATTTGGATGAGATGCATAATGCTAGTTGGTCTTGGGTCGATGTCGCCTGTACGATGATTTCGAGAACCTCCACTGGAAGAGAGCGCATGGCTGTTCTGAGGCAGGAGCCAAAGCATCCGAGCAATAATATTGAACCCGACACTCCTCCCTACCTTTACTTTTGCACTTGTGCCGGACGCTGCCCATTTTCCTGTTATGTAAGACCACCTATTACACGGTATAAAAATTATATCATGTCCTTGACAAGCTACAGGCATAAAACCCTCAGTCAATTGTACAATACTTTCTCACAACAAGGAATGATCTCGCTGGTCTAACATCAAACTAACATGGTCCAAAGATACGGCTCTATTTCAAATACTGTACATCGGTGTAATTTTAATTTGGAGCTCAATTGCTTCACATGAAGAGAATTTCTGACATAACGAATATTATGCATGTACAGTACGTCTAGTGAACGATGTTCAAGTAATGAACAATCTTGATTCCGACATATCGTGCTGCTCCTAAAATCACGATTGGCATACATAATGATACAGAAACTGCAAGAACTGTCGACTTAGAATATATGTAGTGGGGGGGAGGGGAGGAAGCGGGAAAGGGTGAAATTTGTCAGTGCAAAACTCTTGATCAGTTAGATACAAGAGGGTCCGGGACCAACATTCCACTGGCATATTCAAATACACCCGTCTATTCGTTAATAAGCTGGGCCAAGACACTTCCTTGACGAACATTGCGAGCTCGAGTTGAGTCCATAAGGGTTAATGCGCAGTTCGAAGAAGGGTGGCAATGATGTTGATGTACTGTTCCAAAGTTCCCAGCAAATCAAAGGGTGTATTCCGGTTTGTCTGTGTATACGATTAACTGTGATTGGTGACGATCCGATGGTAGTGGCTAAAGTGGTTGAACAAATATTAGACGCCCAATGTTCAAGCTTCAAGTGTGACCCATGATCTCGTGATCTCGTGATCGCCCAGCAATCACCAGTTGGCATTTTCAGGTTGCCCACCGCCATGTCAGGATTATTCAGGTGTATCGATGTGTCCCGCCCTGACATCATTAATATTCGGCTCATCCACTGGCAGAAGCTCTTTCAGGGCTTACAATGTCTCTCACAAATGCCACGGGGAATTGGCCTTGCAGTCATACTCGGGTTTGGTTTAACTCAGGGTCAAGGACTCCTCCAACGCTGACATGGGTCAGGCAAAGCGCAACGGGCAAGGATATCCGTCATCCGCCCAACATCGGCCCCTAGATCAAGTTGTATCACTGCTAATTCCTGCAATCTGGCGGCATTTTGATTTCGCTGCAAATGAAGACCGTAATTATAACAGCACCGCCGAAATCGCTCTGCCACGCTGTCCTGAAGGACGCTCGCAGCTTCAAGTTGTCCGAGCTAGGTTTCTATCAGAATCTATAGTCAGATATGGGGCCGACCAGCCACCAGGTATCGATCACTGGCTTCTTCGGATCGTCACCGCCGACATGCTTACACAATGGCGACTGCGCATCTGCCTTGAATTTCCAGTGTTGCGCGATTACAACGCTTATCCGCGCCGTGCGGCTACCCACCTTCAACTCCACGGCGAGGCTTTGCCGCTGGATGGTTTCTCAGCAGTGCCATTGCCTGCGTGCCATTGCCAGGCCGCCGAAGGCATCTAAACTTGGAGACTGTTACATTAATTTTCATTATGCATCACAGTCCGCTTGCCCACCTGCTAAATTTAAACAGCCTCTCGAGCCTCGAAGACCACCTACTTATCTGGACCGGGGTGCCCGTTCTGCGGTCACAGATTGGGGTGGCTACTCTTTGGGATTGCGAGTATGCTTAAAGCCTCTGGGATGTCTCCAGGATGCAATCGATGTAAGCTGACACTGCTCTGACCATTTTTGAACTTTTCGCTTGCTTTTCGCCGACGGCACACTGTCGCTTAATTAGTTATAAGCCCGTCAAGACTCAAGATGAGGATGTCAGCAACGGGGTATTGATCAGCGCGGGCGGTGCTGCTAAAAGTCATACCCTCGCGGGACTCGATTAACGCGTCACCGATAACACTCCCATGGAGGGTCTCTGGGTGACAAATAGGTGACTTGTTTCGCAGACAACGGTCTCCTCGATCACATTGGGAACGACATGGCGCCTCCTGCGATGTCCTTTGTTGGCAATCCTAGTTCCCATTGAATAGATACATGATCTAGATTACTCGCATGCTCACTTCCACTGTCAACCGAATACGCAGGCGGCGGATCCTCAAACGGGCTCGCCGGTGTGCTCGTGTTCCGGCGCGGAGGCGGGGGTGCATCTTGAGAGAATGAGGCGGCGGAGGCGGGCCGATAACCTATTTGCGGTTGTGCTTGTGCTTTGGATGGCTGTTGCGGAGGTGGGCAAGTTGAGGTGTGTGTGTGGGGGGGGAAGGAGGCGGGAGCTGGAGTAGGCGTATGCCAGAGCCTCCTGGTACCCGTTTTACAACTAATCCTCGCCCACGCTAACTTCTTCCTCCCCATCGGAATCGCCTTCGCTCTCAGCACCATCAGTCATATGGTCACTGTCTTGATCCGCGTCATCCTGATTCCCTTCCTCTCCGTCAGAATCCTCATCCGGATCTGTATCATTCTCGCTCGCTTCCTCCTCGCCAGAATCGCCGTCGCTCCCGACGACGCTCTCGCTTTCCGTGTTTGCAATAGCCTGAAGGGATGTTAAATCCAACTGTAAGAATTGTGCCAGTAGCTCGGGGTTAGCCAGCCACAAAGCAGTATCTTGGAACATTTCCATAGCGCATTTCCACAGCGCCGGATATTTCCCCGATGCCATATTCATGCAATGCCATTTAATGAGAAAATCATGGTCAGAATCCTCCATTCGCGGAAGCCATGCATGTGGCACACGAAGCCATGTGACACCGGCTGGAATATCGTTAAGTCGGGAAGATTAGGAGCACTAGGTAGTGGCACTGACATGGTAAAGTGCATGTGTCGACGGAAGGGCAGATATCACCCCAACCCATCACGATCTCGAACTCTTTGTCAAGATCACTGGATGATACAGGGCTGGACCTTTCGTGTATGTGAGTCAAGTTGATGCTACGCAGGTGCTGGAATGCTGGAAGAGCGTCGCGCAGTGAATCATATAGCTGATAGTTCGTTGTTAATTATTAGCTATGGTTCCGCGACAGAAGGTATAGACTCACGTTATCGATAGTAACTCCGCCTGAAGCTACTAGTGCTGTGGCCTTCCGGAGGTCGATGGCCCGCAGTAGCGGAAAATACTTGGAGATTGCCGACAAAAGCTTGAGGTTCCAACCCTGTGTCATGACGTCTAGATGTTCGACAGAAGCGAAAACCAACGAGGCAAATATTCGATCATAATCTCCTCGTGCTTCCTCGTTCACATGTGGACCGTCGATATTCCACACGACGACGAGTTTCCGGACAGGTGACACGGCAAGAATATTTGGTATGATGTTTGCCGGGCCGTGGTAGACATTGAGAGCGGGGAGATCTATGTCGCCAAGGTCATGGGCATTGAATGCTGGGCCACTGTAGCGTAAGACTTGAATTTTCGGGTGACGTCGAATGAAGGCGACAACTGATGCGGTGAATGGCGAAATGACGACAAATCGGAGGAGGTTGGGAAGGACACAATGGTCGATGACGGTTGTAAAGAGGGAGGTAGATATCTTCAGGAAAAGTTCGACAAGTCTAGGGAGAAACTTCAACACTCTTTCGACTAGATGATTGTATCCTCGCAGGTAATGCGAGCCCCTGTTGTTCCAGGTCATTGGTGTAGGATGCGGTGAGTTTTATTTTACTCACGGTGCACCATTGGCAATTCGAATTGATCGCACGGCAAGTGCAGCAGATTTGTTCGAAACCAATGTCTTGCAGCAGCGAACAGCTTTTGCAGGTGATTTGGCGAGATCGATCACCTTGTAAAGACTGCGAACAGCCAGCTCATTGAGCAATTTGCATGAGATGCATAATTCTAGTTGGTCTTCGGTTGATGTCGTCTGTACGATGATTTCCAGAACCTCGACTGGAAGAGAGCGCATGGCGGTTCTGAGGCAGGAGCCAAAACATCCGAGAAATACCGAACTAGACGCACCTCACACGACTGGCGGCGTCCATAGTTTATATTTGTGACAGAATCCGCGTGGCTCGCATATCTTATCCATATTTTCTAATTAATGGTGTATCGCAAATGCTTAGGTTACCGGGGCTTTCCGGATCTGTGTGGCACAATTGTTGAGAACATTTGACAAAAATCTGCGAGCGTCGCAAATTAGTTCTAAAATTTATAATTTGAGGAACACTTTTTGGAGATCAACTATCTTTCCGTATAATTTAAACATTCGGAAGGATTGCGGACGAATATGCGATGCCCGCATATTCGACCTCGCCAGTCGTGTCAGTCTTTGACTCTTGCCGCCCAAGTAGCTGACCTTCTTCAAAGCTAGATATTTAGCCTCTTACAAATGCTTCGGGGAATTGGCTTTGCACTGTGCAGTCATATTCGCGCTTGGTTTAATTCAAAGCCGAGGACTTCTCGAACACCGAGATGGGTCACTGGCAGGCGAAGTGCAACAAGCGAGGATGGCCGTCATCCGCCCAACATTTGGATCGGCCTGGACTCCTGGACTCCTGGCCAAGCTATACCAATTCCCCCAATCTGGTTGGCGCTCTGATTTCCCCGCAAATGAAGACTGCAATTATAACGGCACTGCCAAAATCGCTCTGCCACGCGGTCGCAAAGGACTCCGCTCGCGGCACCAAGTTGTCCAAGAGCTATGTTTCTATCAGAATCTACAGTCAGATTTGGGCCGACCAGCCACCAGGCATCGACCTCCGCGAGATGCATCTAAGATAAGCCCAGCTAAGGCAATTGGCAGAGGGGGATGGCGGGAAGCTGGAGTTTGTCATGCGCATGAGACTTGAGGTACTTACGCCTATGGCGCCCGCGCACCGCCTTGAATTTTCATTAACCCATAGCGAAACTTCTTCTGTGGGCACTGGCTTCGAATTCCCTTGGACCGTTGCTGACGCCGGCATGCTTAATACACAGTGACTGCGCATCTGCATTGACCTTCTAGCGTTGCGCGATTATAACACTTACCCGCGCCGTGCGGCTACATAACCTTCTCTACGGCGAGGCTTTGCTAATTGTGTTCGCTGTCACGTCGACGCGCCGGACGCAGCGCCACTTCCGCGCGCCCAACTCCGGCGTGCGCCCCTCGCAGGTCATGCCGCGCGGCCTCGGCGGCCTCTTCGCGCTGGTGACGCACGCCCCCCACGCACAGTCGCGAGACGCAAGACGCTCCCCTACCCTACCCTCCCCCATGCGTGCTACAGGACCACCCCCAAGTTCATCTGAAACTTCGGCACCCGAAACGTGAACGCCTCGTGCGCCTAGCACATCAGGTACTTGAGTATTAGCATGACAGGGGACATAGCTCGGTGTAATAGTCATGAGGGAGCACCGTCTGTCTTGCCCCCCCCGAGTGCCAGGCCGCACGAGCTCCCGGAGGGTCCACTGCCCCTTCGCTTCGTACAACATCGGGGTAGGCGCGTTAGCGCGCTCCACGTGCAGGCGCCTCGGCAGCAGCTACAGCTCGCCCGCCGGGTGCTTCGAGAGCGGCGGCGGGAGNCGCCGGAGGGTCTTCAGGACCTCCTACATGCTCCCCGCCGGCTGCCCCCGGAACCTGCTCGGCCTCTCTAACTGCGGCGCGTCCTCCTCCCACGCCGGGCTCAACAGCTCCTTCGACGACCGCCTCCACACCTACTTGCTCAGCGACCACCCCAACGGACAACGGCCGCTCTGCCTCCCGTGACGTCCGTACCCACCCCTCCCTTCGACCTCCCCCACCACCCCTTCCCCTCCGCCTATTCTGCCAGTCCAGGTTTCGCAATATCGAGGCTGTCCCCACCACAGTAAAGTAATAACGGGCACGGGTGTACCGCTGAAGACACCAAGCTGAGTAAAGTAAGTCTAAGCATAGAGATGTTCATAGATCTAGCACATAGTTACCCTTTATGTATCATGTTTCGTGTAGCGTCCTCCGCGGTACGGTCCCGTCGCAAGGGTTACGCTAGCCCCTCCGGCAACAGAACGTTTTCAGATCGTACCGTTGGTGTTGTTCAGCGGGTAAACAGTGAGGTCTATGTGAGGTATCACGGTAGCTACTGCGCAACTGCGTGACGCGTCGGGCTCCTACATTTTAAATCGTCGTATCGGGCGCGACTAGTTAAGGGGCAACGACTGTAAGAGGAGACTGGTCGAAAGTTCGCAGCCCACCGGCAGCCGCTTTTTCTTCGCTACTACCCTCGTTCAAGTTGGAGTCGAATGTAGCTCAATTGCAACGTAAGGTCTCTGTAGGGTCTCCGAGGGGAATGAGCGTCAGGGTTTCTGATCGGCGGAGTTGGACACTGATGTCTAGCCCGTGGGGCCAGGTCTATATCCATGCCAGATACAAACCGTCCACCCGTTCACCTGACTACGTAACTTTTATTGTCGGTTCAAATCTACGGAAGCCGCCCGCCAGCCGGACGGTTAACGTGCGTCCGTTGCCGTGACGACTAAACACTGGTAG
>KV417641.1:175455-194882 GCA_001630335.1 Athelia psychrophila
CCTAAAGGTGGTATAAGTCGGTAGGAGGGGTAAGATACGGACGATATATAAAGTGGACTACAATTATGTTAGAAAAACGATAGATCTTGAGAAATTATCTAGGGTTATGTTGAGAGGTCCCGTCGTGTTACGTACAATTATTACATGTCCGAGCATACTGCTTCCAAACATACAGTACCATATAGTACATGAGATGTGGAGCATATGTTTCGGGATCCCCCCCCAGGTTATCGGATGGCATCGCACACTTTGTATCTATCGTACATATATTAATTATTAGACCCAATTCTTAGCGTATAACTATTCGGGACTTCATGGTGTCTCTGTAGAGTTCCGATATTGTGTTTTTTACCGGTATTTAGTCCCAGAGTGTGTTAATCTTGTGCCATATTTAATAAAGTTTGTGAACATTATCCGATATCATTACATATATGTACATAGGGTCTTCTGTCTTAACGTCGTCTCTTTTAAACCTCTCCCCCCGTCGGTCTTATGTGCCTTTCTAGTTCTAGGGTTGTCTCAAAGCACGAACTATGAAGGTTGTTGCTACTTAAACGTGACGCCCTACCGGTGTTGTAGCTAAAAGTTTTTGCTTGTGAACCTACCATAACATATTCGTGATACACATACATATCGTCCCGGACTAGATTAAATAAATGTCGCCTAAGTACAGCTATCACCTTATACGCTTTGCCGCTCTATTGCCGGGTTAGCCCGTATAGCGTCTAGATAGTGAAATTAGAGCGAGTTTAGCCGAGGCTAGAATTATATCTCTGAACGTCGTATATGTATATATCGATACCATACATACAATTTCTCCTTATTTCAACTATATGTCGAACCTCAGGCGATAGCTCACTCGCTGCTACGTGTTGCCTGCGCGGTGTTTGCCAGCATAACCGGTAAGGCCAACAAATCGCGGGTAGCACGAGCGCAGTGTGCGGTGGTACGGGGACATGGGTGTAGCCCATCCAGGTCTGGGCGAAGAGTGTTAGGGGTGCTCGTAGAAATGCGTAGTGGGGCGGGTCGGGGTAGTCGTGGCGGGTCGGGGTGCGTCGAATGCCTCCTTGGTGTGGGCGCATGCGCAGCGAGTTGCGGGGAGGGGTTGTGCACCATAGATATGTATTCAGCTAGGGGGAACATTAATAGGCATATGTAATATCGTTAGTTAACCAAGATAGTGGAGGACGCGAGACCTAACTTTGGACGATGTAGGCAATAAAACAACTAAATCTACATAGAACCTACTAGACGTGTGCTATGTTAACCTTCGCGAGTTCTCTATGTAGACCCTCGATATTAACCTCCCTTCTATGTAGGCTTTTCGTGTAAGGTATAATCCTGAAATCACTCTTTGTAGAATCCTACTTTCCAGAAACTCGGGGGTAACAAAGCACGTCATTTATCCCAGAGTTTCTGGCACACTTGTAGCCTTTTGACGACGGTTCCCACGTAAAGTATACGTTCTGTGACATCCCCTCACATCCCCATCGATGTCTACCCTCGTATTATTCCGCGGCCGTGATCGAACGGCTAAGGTGAGCGGGTCGCCGACCTAAAGGAGAGGCGCGTCGGTTAGCTTGATTGTGAGCCAAAAAGTGGGTTGGAAGTCGAGTGATCCCGACGAGTTAAGAATCGCAAGTGCAAGTGCAAGTTTTGCTCACGGCATTGGTAGTTAAGACGCTGCGTAAACTATCGACACCGCGCCAACGGCAGGCCGCGACTGCTCTTAAAAGTTTCAGAACGTGGAGGGGGCTCGGTGGTCTCTGAACTGTCCCGAGGACCAAGCGGAGGACCGCTCCGATTACTCGAGTGGGGGTAGACTGTGAATCTCGCGTACAAAGTTAGATCTCATTTAATATTATAAGTAGCCTGCCATATTATTGTTACGTGCCACAGACAGGTACATTTTTACTATCGTTCCTATGTGTTCGTTCGGCAAGTGTAGTGTGTCGTTGGGAGCCACCCTGTGGTGTGTAGGTTGGTGGGGAGGCGGCGTCGGCCGAGCGGGCGGCAAAACTAGTGCGGGGGGGAGGCGGCTTAGAGTTAGCACATGAGGTGGAGCGGGAGCGAGCGGCAGCCGTGCCATGGTGGTGGCGTCGCAGACGGGGAGGTGGCGGGTGGCGGGGCGCGAGTGGACGTGCGGCTCCAGCTCGTGCAGGCGCCCCTACGCCGGATCGCCGAGCACGCCGCCGTCGTGGTGGTCTAACTACCAACTGCGCGGGCCGCAGGCCGGGCGGGGCAGGGGGAAGCGCGGGACGAGGACGAGGTGCAGGCGCCGCAGGCCGCCCTCCACGCGCCCACTTCCTGTCAATTAGTCTGTTATCACTCATTTAGGGGGGAATAAGTAATATACTGTAACTGACAGACGTTAAGATCGAAGTGGGGACCACTTTGACGATAGAAACGGGAGACAGGGTCTGAGTGTCAGGTTGTGCTGGGGACGTCCACTCTTAGCTCACGCCGTCGAAGTAGTCGCGCGGGTTTCTAAGGGCGATGTAAGTGGGGGTTCGTAATGTAGATCTAATCTGAGGCCCCACAACTCGAGCTACACTGGTATCATGAGCGACGTCACATAGTGTATGCCTATAATAGGTTATTTGAACTAAACACAGATTAGACGCCGAATTGATCGTGAACTCGGCCTTTGATTAATAAATGGCAAATAAATGTAAATGTTGGCAAGTGACTGGGACGTCGCATTTATTTGCCATTTGCCTTTGTCATATTTGCCAACACTTACCATTTATTAATTTTACCAACCTCGGAATGAGACGCCGTTCCCACCTGTGGCTCTCGCTCCTGGCTGGGCGCCGCTGCCACCTCCGGCGGCACAGTTCGCTCGGGCACACGCTCACGTCGGGGATTAAGTGTATAAATAAGATTCGATGATACAACCTTCCAACACTCAGTCCTCGTCTATTTAATGTTAATTATAATGATATTTAGCAGTAACATGAGTGTATATATGTTTTATAGAGAGTCAGGAGGCTGGCTAACCGCTGTGGAGAACGGGGGAGGGTGTGCAAAGCTGAGTGGCTGAAATTCAGCCACTCAGATTACTAAATGCGGACGGCTTGACTAATGAAAAAGTCCGGCCAGATGCATCGTAGGATGTATCGGATGTATCGGATGTATGTATAGGTATTTATAGGATGTACAGGATGTACTACCACCGGCCCACCTTTTGACAAAAGGTCTGTGCTCAAGTAATTACTCTGTCATCGTCCCCCCCTTTGCTCCCGGAGCTCTGCAGATAGAAGGGGAAACATTGAATGCATATGGTTATGAATTTTTTGTATTTTATTTTTTGCGGTGTAGGTTTCCCGAGCCTACTGGACCACCTTTTGACAAAATGTCACGGCGCGTCACACGCGGCTACCTTGCGAAATTCAAACTCCGACATGGCGAGACCGTCCAAATGTACGAAACGGAATCCACAAACGGCGCGTCGACCTTGACGTGTGTCAGTCGGAGATTGAAAATCCGCCACATTGTCACGCTTTCCAAGGCATCCTCCCGCATCCCTTCGTCTACTTTCCGCATGCCATCAATCATCTCCGGCTTGTATTATATGGTACTATATGTCTTTGAGACTGGGCTCGAATATTTATACCGCCAACGGCTTCAGATTGGTTGTCTCCGAGTCAGATTCCCCAAATTTTCGTCATTTCCCGATCTACTTGCCTCCATGTACTGTACATGGTGCATCTAAATTCGCAGAAAATTCACTGTCATACTCCTCACATATCCAGCGTTCTGTGAAAAAAAAATTGACTCCATTGAGCCCTAATTTGAGCTCACAGGAGCGGATTGTCAAAAGGTGGTCCACTGTCAAAAGGTGGGCCGGTGGTAGTATCGGACGTATAGGATGTATCGAATGCTATCACAGAAACATCCATCGGACCCAGGGGACGAGGGTGATCGGCCGGGATGCCGGCATCGGCGGTTTTGCAAGCAGATGTATCTGCGATGAAAGGTCTTTGAGCCCCCATTATTTCGTGCAGTAAATAGGGTCTCAAAGACCGTGTGAACATCGGAAAACTGCTGCCAAGGGTGATGAAATGGACCTGAGGTGAGCACAAAGTATCCCACGCTAAAATGTCGGACCCCATCAAAATAAATCAAATGTGATCGTTGAAATTACTATAACGGGCCATTTGCTATTCCCCCCGAGCGTTAGCGAGGCTGGTTAGAAGTTGGGGTTAGAGGTTAATGGTAGGGGTTAGGGGTTAGGTTAGGAGGTTAGGTTAGCTGTTAGGTCTGGTGGTTAGAGTAAGGGTTAGCTGTATATATTATGAAGAGAGGGAGGGAGAGTTGGGCGGCCAGATGACTTAGTGAGTGTAAGTTCATTGAATTTGATTTATTTTGATGGGGTCCGACATTTTTAGCGTGGGATACTTTGTGCTCACCTCAGGTCCATATGAAATTGGAGTCGATGTTTCCAGGAAGTCTCTGATTTAGAAAGTCCGGCACTTTGGCAGTCCGGCAGGTCCGGCGATCGCCATCACGTGAGGCGGCTGGCACAGTTCTCAGTTCTCGGTTTCGGCTGTTATCGCGTCGCGTTCAAGAAATTTGTGCTGAATGGACGTATAATAGTTAGAGTAATATGTCAATGATGCAAAGAATATATACAAATATCTCTAGGCCAGTTACTGCAGAGGTGAGCAGAGAACTGGCGCGCCAGGACTCTCAGCAGTCTTACCAATGCCCGCCCTTTTCACCTATTCTCTTCCCGCCGCCCGTGAGAATGAAATATTATATACAGTGTCATAACAGGAAGAGAAGGATGGTGATAACTTACGGTGCGATGGACGATAAACACAAGGAGCAGATACTTAGCTGCGAATACTGACGCCGAAACACAACCCTACAGCTAAAACGCCGAATTGCCGGAGTGCCGGAGTGCCGGACTTTCCATTTCAGATATGTCCTCGATGTTTCTCGAATGTTATTTTGCGAGCGATCGGTATCTGTATTGCTCCTGATGCGACTGCTGTCATGTCGATCGTAACATAGCATCTCATAGCATGCAAGAGTCGGCTTCGAGCACTGTCACAATTTACAAGCCCAGCATGCCCCCTCACCTATCTCTGGAAATGCGAAACAACATCTTTTATTGGAGATACGAACTTTCAAAGAAGGGGCACGAAACAGAAGCTCTTGCAAGGTGTTCGGAAGCGACTGTATGGGAGATGCTGAGGTTACATCGCGAGTATGGTGCAGTGGTATCACCAAATGGTCTACCGCGAGGGCGTGCTCGCACTCGAAAACAGCTGGGATGGTGGGTCAGGGTGGGTCAATAGCGTGACTTCAGTGTCACTGTGCGACAGATCGGAACAGCCAGATTTCATGATGGTTACGAGTTTACATGAAGAGTCAGGAGACTTCGTCGTTCGAGCCTTGGCAATGACTGTGATTTACTCTTTCTACCCCCTCTGTCGATGTCGGGATCCAGCGCGGTGGTGTTCACCGTCTTTGGGGTTCGGTTTGCTGGCTATATGTTCACTTCGAACTTGGTGGTAAATCCTTACAATCCATTGTCAAATCAACCTCGTCCTCACGCGCATATAAGATGTACACTTATGATTGGCTATTGTCCATATCCGAAGAGGTTGAGATTGTATCGCGAAGTGGTCTGACTTGGTCCATCGCCATTTACTTCTTGTCGCGGTGCGCAGCTTCTCGTTGCTCTGTTCTGTAACCTGGCATCATGCGCTAATAGCGAACTTCAGCACTTCCCAACTCGTCTTTTTGTTCTTCGCTATGGTATTTACTGGTAAGGTTCTCTCTCATTCATAGGATCATAAACTAAGCCCATTCTCATAGAACCGCTAGCGAACTGGGTGAACTGCACGGCGTTTTCCATAGGGCTCGTAACGAGCACATCCGTGGCGATCATTTCCACCTCTTTTTTGTTTTTTCTCCGCGTCCGTGCGGTGTACCTTCAATCCAGAACCATAACAATATTGTTCGGGGCATTGTGGGTTGTCACCGCAAGTGTTGGTATCGGGTTTACCGCATTCGAGATGCATGGCGCAGGTCAGTGTCTGTTCAGTTCATCTCGCACTCCATATCCAACTTGTTCCTTATCCTGGCAGGACGTGTTCCATACACTGCATACTGCGCCCATCCCACGGTCAAACATGACTATGTACCGATCACGATGATGTTTGTGCACGACACAATGGTCTTCCTGGTGATTTCCTACCGTTTAGTTGCCGACGCTGTGACCGTGGGTGACTGGCACTCTCGCGTCCGGTCAATAGTAACTGGGAAGGGCCTTTTCAGCCTCTCCAGGTCCCTCATGAAAGGCGGCCAGCTGTATTACCTGTAAGTTTTCGTTATGATTCATCCAAATTCCTCGGACCCTCAACTGCTACCCCCATCTGCTGATGCAGCGCGACTACCGTGTTCTTCTTTGCCAACTTGGCGCTGATGACCTCCCCTTCGATCCATTACAACTGGCTACGCTACGAGCTCATCGGCCTATATCTCGGCTTCACAAACATGGTGGCATGTCTTATATTTCGGGGTGTTGCGCTGGGGCAGGTTGAGAACACACCCACTCAGCTCGGTTTGACCAGCACCGCAATCAATGTTGCGTTTCAGATGGATGTGCTTCCCTTACCCCAAGGATACAGCTTGGAGGCGCCTCGATGTCCAACATAGTAGCTTTGACAAGGAGGCGCGCGCGCGGGACAGCGCGTACGATTTCCTGACGGACCGCGCGCGGGCCGTGCTCGCGTTCTGCCGCGCGTTCCCTTTCGCCACCATCGCGACGCCCACGGACATCCAGTTCGACATTGCCGAGGCCCATTTCAGGCTCACGGTCCGCGTGACGCCGCGCGTGGAGGACCTGGCGATGTCGGTGTCGACGGTGGGCGACAAGGCCGAGGAGCCGGCGACGGAGATATACGTGCCGCTTGTGCATTATGCGGACGCCCAGTACTTCCCGCAGCCGGATGCCGCAGACGCGGAGCATGGCGCGAAGGACGACGGGGTAGTCAGGACGCCGGGCGCGTCGCGCAACACGTCGACTATCAATCTGTCGGCCATGCCGCCCCACGAGCCGCTGTCGAGCCGCATACCTGCTGCTGTGCTTGATATCGCGATGCAGGTCAGCGCGGGGCGGTGGGAGGTGGAGGGGCAGACGCTCCGGTGGTGGTACCGTGCCGAAGGCGAGCGAGGGCGAGGTGGAGTACACGATTGAGATTCGGCGGAATGGGGGCGTGATCAAAACGGCGGGCGCGCCGGCTGCTGCGGAGGGGTGGTTGGATGTGTGGTGCCCCACCCAGGGCTGCTGCATGATGTGAAATTGTGCATTGCGAGCGGGTGCATGGTGCATCCTTCCTGCCTTTTGCTGTCTAGTTTCCGTGGTGTCTTGCGTTGGTATTATACCGTCCGATGAATATCATAATTTGCTCTATATTGGAACATGCGCTCCAAGTGTCCGATGAGGGTGGGACTGAGTCTTCGCCAGGAGGCCAACCGGGACTCTGGTCAGGTCTGGTGGCTCGGGGGAGGTTCAAGTTGGATAGGAAGCGCTGTAAATTTTTTGAGATATGGGAGGAATGTATATTTCAACCACTTAAAAATAATGACGACCTTGGCAGTACTTCAGAGTGCCTAAAATGATCATCTAAAACCCTTTAATATGTGGATAAGCTGCTGAGTAAGACTCCCTTCGAGTCTTACAGCTTACAGGTTGCTACCGTGGTTGCTACTCCGCTGCAGAATCTACTTTGTAGTGTTCGAGCCCGGTGCGCCGGTTGGTGAGCGTTGTGTCGAGGGGCGTATCGTGTGAGAAAGCCAGCTTCAAGCTCATGATGGTTGTTCGTGAATGTGCAATGAGAGGCTACAATAGAATAAGATAACGGTATGAGCGAGCTACACCCATTGAGATCAGTAGTAATTCAAGCCACACACTCCTCCTCATTTCCGTTATTTCCTCCCTCCCTCCCTCACGCCATCGATAAGCAGCTACCGACGGAGACTGGAATCGAGTACGTGAACCCCGCCAATTGAAAATTGAGAATCCCTACTGACTATAATTGGCTAGCTGCTTGCGTGCTGCGCGGCTACGAGTTTGTACCCATTAATCTGGGGCATGCTGCCAGCATGGGGATCCAGTCCATGGCCAAGATCCAAGATTGGGACGAATCGACGATGTGGAGCGGTGGCTGAGGTTCTCATCTCAGAGTCGGAATCGGAATCGCAACCACTCATCTCTTTCACTTACCACGTTCAACACTTTTCACTTGTCCAAAGTCAACGGTTATCTAAGTATATGCAATAGCGGCATATGACTTTCTATGTGGCTCTGGATATTGAATTTGAGGTGGGTCAACGAGCTCCAGCTAGCTAGCGGCTGCCGGTCCTGTTACTTTCATTATCCCTGCTCTTCAAAGCTTTACGTCTCAATTAATATTCTCAACTGCATCTTCAATTCTGCTGACAAGCCTGTTCGTCCCGCTCCACCCCCACGGCCGGAATGGATCGTCATCTAGCAGAGTTTGAACCGGTCCAAATCCAGTCTCCCCTTCGTCTGACTTCCTGAATTCTCGCGGATGAACGACTTCTCCGATATCCTTAGTTTAAATCATATATCTAAGATCACCTCTCTCAACATGCAGAACCTCAGGTGTCCAGACTATCATCCACCTAGGAACGAACGGCTGGACTACATTCACTCCAGATTCCATCGGAACTCTCTGTTTTATTCTGGCCGACGACGAGCTTTCCCAGTTACCTGGCTGTATACACCAAAATATGCACCCCTCCAATCAATATATATACTCAGCGGGTCATGCGGAGGTACAAACTTGACCACCTGGCCAGCACCGTCCATACTCAGCTATGCATGCACGAGTCCTGACAGCTGCACATTGATGCATTATGCGCGTACACTACCGCTCCTCGTTGAATGACGCATGATCGCGACGTTCAAGGTAAGGGTCAACAATTTTAATCTGTTGCGACCCTGCTGGCCAGAGCTGCCGTGAAATTGATGTCATCGGTCATAGTTCTGCTGAACACTGCCCGGAAATGCCTTCGAGTGTTCAAACTACTCGAAAGATTTGGTTAAAATTGACCTGTCAAGCTGCGTGAAAGCGATACGCACGCCGCCATCATAGAATTCAAGTGCACTGTCGCAGAAGAACAGTCAGTATTTCCAATGCCAGGGCATGGTGTGTACCCACGTTTGCTGAGAATGAAGGTGGGAGCCAGATAGCTAGCACTCGAATAATTCGTGGCCTAATGATTAAATAAGGATAGCAGATCAGCGTGAAATGCGCATATTCCGATATTACCAACAACCGACCAGGTAATAATTAACAGTGGTGACCAAACTAACAGACGCTGTGAGGCTGGGAGGCGAGAGCGAGATTATTGGCCTGCACTCACCATAGTATCAATCCTGTGTTCATGCTGAGCCATATCAGCTGCCGCATGACTGGCTCGCTCCTGTCAATTAATTCCACAGATCAGCGAACAAGGAAAGTCCTTCACGTGCAGGAAGCAGACCTGGGCATCCCTAGGCGAGAGGAGTTGAAGTGGTAGATTAAAGAGCCAAAAATGGTGCCGTCGGCCAGAATAAGTGTCAAAAAGTGTACGTGCACAAACTTAGAAGAAAGGCATATTAGTAAATGGTCAGTCGTTGTATTCGGCACGATGATGGCGTACTGACCGGTCCTAAGTTTATTCGGAACGGGGGGACAGCACACTGGATAATTCCGACTGAAGGGTTATACAAATCATCCGACGGGGGAACCAAACGGTCGCGATAGATTAGAACTCACCAATGCCCACAATGAGTGTCATTAATGAAGATGTAGTCTCCAAAACAAAGATTGGTTGAGTCTGGACCATCCTCGCTAAGTGCGATTGAAACTCACGATGATAGATAGCAATATTACATTGCCCCCGCTTACCCTCCAAACCCTTTGGCAGAAGAAGCTGTGGAGCCAAAGAGTCGATTCAGTACGAGCCACAAACGGCAATGTGAAGGGGCAGCACTAACCCTTGCACGAAACAATTCATAAATATCTAGCACAGGTGAGTACTGCATCCCCGTTCTCTAGATATTACTCACTGATGTAAAAGTGAAGACCTGTGGAGACTGTCAGGGCACTCATAACACATTGAAAGCATGTTACACTCACGACGATTTGCCTGCAAGCCCGCCAGGATAGTTCATATCGTCAACACAAACACGAGCAAAATTGAAAGCAGGGAGCCTACCATGGAAGTTCATTTAACACCCTGGAGCCTGCTCTTGGAAGGTTGTGGTCTACTAGCATCTCCCAGAACATATCCGCAAGCACTGCTGTTTGGAGAACGTCCACTATGCTGGGTTATCAGTTCAATAATGTATCTTCATCGAGTTCATCGGATACAAACTTGAGGACAACAACCTGTAAGACAGTCAGTTAATGAAAGCCCCGACATCATTTACAAATGCACTCACACTTGACTTCTTGAACATGCCATCCCGCCGAAAATGATAACCGTAAAAGGCGGTCTGAGCGATACTCACCCCGAACAAACTTTGTGAATAATATGAGCTCCAGAACAATGTACAGCCCCGTAACCTGGCGTATAGCTACCTCAAGGAGATGACGAACCCTAGAGCACCATAAACAATGAGCGACAATACACAGAATCGATCGAGGTATCATACCAATGAAGGCGTGTCCTATCGATGCTTCAATATCCTTTATTGTAGCTGTAACGTGGATTTCATTGACTTCGGACATAGTGCTAGTGTGATCTCCGATGCCGTCAAGCACTGCTGCTACCAATGCCGAAACAGCAACAGCTCAGCGGTGGGGAGGTGGAATCGCGTCAGATGAGGAGGTTCGACAACGTTGATGGGCCGACAGCTGCATATTACATAGCATAAGTAGTCTGTTTTCAAGGCGCACAAGAGGGCACGAAGTATCCCGCGCCACAATCTCGTGACCATCAAACTAGACCAGGGGATTCCCCGAAAAGAGACCTCCATTAAATTTACCTACCGGCAGCGACGCGTCGTTGTCGTCGCAGTTGCCATTACCTACAGCTGTTCCATAATAGAGTGTGTTTGGAGTGTACCACTACCTGTTATGACTCGATGGGATCTCGCGCTAGTGTCCGATTCCTTGTAATCCAACTCCTTTATTTTTTTGCCCGATTCGCTGGGTTTGACCTCTCAGATGGAAGGAATATACTCGTACTTTCAACACTGCGAAGGTCTGGGTGGAGGGGCATCACAGCGAAAGGACAAGGATTTTGGCCTCTGTTGAAAGGAAAGGCGCGGCATCAAACGCACCCCGGCTTATCATATATGTCCGATCCTTATTAATATTGCCTCCTTTGCACAAGGATGGTCCTCCAAAAAAAGGCCTATGTCCGATCCATACGCGTACGCCAGTCGCCAAATTTTGGTCGATGATGACATAGGTCCAATCCATTTCGCGCACGGTTGGTGCTGAGGCGCAGCGAGGCTCCGATGTGCCGGCTGGCATAACATCATTAGAATGTATTGTATATTGAAAAATCCAGCCCTCTGATTGGCTGCTCCATACTTATATCAGCGTAAATCAATTCATCACATTTACCAGCTTATTTATCCATCCTTTCAGTGCCGAGCCGTACGTCATTGTCGCTTCTCCCCTCTACCATCACTGTGTGTCGCTCACTTGCAATAAGTTTGTCAAGTCACCGTTTTGCTTCTTGCCAGTCGCGAGCCCTCAGCTGAGATGCTTCGCAATACTGTATAGAGTTATCACATCTTTATCAGCAGTTAACTGGCCATTCTCCTGGGTACTAGTGACTCGCTTGGTGGCGGGGATTGGAATGGTATAAAGGTGATTTCGCGCAAGGATTTGGTGGTTATTGATGTCCGATCCGCAATGCACACGAAAGTACAATTAATTCATGTCCGATATAATTCGCGAACGAAAGTGCCGTCGAAACCTATGACCGATCCGATTTGCACGCGGTTTCACGCAATATATAGTATACTATCATACTATCACACTATTATGGCAGCGTACGCAAATCGGCCTTTTTTGGTTCGGACATGCTATGTAAGCATAAGCCGGGGGCCTGCGCCGGCGTCTTATTTAATTATAGGTATTCCCATTTGTAGTTACCCCCCAAGATTAAAGTATTGAGCCGGTTTCACAACATATGATGGTTACGAGTTTACATGAAGAGTCAGGAGACTTCGTCGTTCGAGCCTTGGCAATGACTGTGATTTACTCTTTCTACCCCCTCTGTCGATGTCGGGATCCAGCGCGGTGGTGTTCACCGTCTTTGGGGTTCGGTTTGCTGGCTATATGTTCACTTCGAACTTGGTGGTAAATCCTTACAATCCATTAATATTGTCAAATCAACCTCGTCCTCACGCGCGTATAAGATGTACGCTTATGATTGGCTATTGTCCATATCCGAAGAGGTTGAGATTGTATCGCGAAGTAGGCTGACTTGGTCCATCGCCATTTACTTCTTGTCGCGGTGCGCAAATTCTCGTCGCTCTGTTCTGTACCCTGGCACCATGCGCTAATAGCGAACTGCAGCACTTCCCAACTCGTCTATTTATTTCTCGCTATGACATTTATTCGTAAGGTTCTCTCTCATTCATAGGATCATAAACTAAGCCCATTCTCATAGAACCGCTAGCGAACTGGGTGAACTGCACGGCGTTTTCCATAGGGCTCGTAACGAGCTCATCCGTGGCGATCAATTCCACCTCTTTTTTGTTTTTTCTCCGCGTCCGCGCGGTGTACCTTCAATCTAGAACCATAACAATCCTGTTCGGGGCATTGTGGGTTGTCACCGCAAGTGTTAGTATCGGGTTTACCGCACTGGAGATGCGTGTCGCAGGTCAGTGTCTGTTCAATTCATCTCGCACTCCATATCCAACTCGTTCCTTATCCTGGCAGAACGTGTTCCATACACTGCATACTGCACCCATGCCGCTGTCAAACATAGCTCTGTACCGGTCACGATGATATTTGTGCACGACACAATGGTCTTCCTGGCGATTTCCTACCGTTTAGCTGCCGACGCTGTGACCGCGGGTGACTGGCGCTCTCGCGTCCGATCAATAGTAACTGGGAAGGGCCTTTTCAGCCTCTCCAGGTCCCTCATGAAAGGCGGCCAGCTGTATTACCTGTAAGTTTTCGTTATGATTCATCCAAATTCCTTGGACCCTCAACTGCTACCCCATCTGCTGATGCAGCGCGACTACCGTGTTCTTCTTTGCCAACTCGGTGATGCTCACCTCCCCTGCCATCCATTACACCTGGCTACGCTACGATCTCATCGGCCTATATCTCGGCTTCACAAACATGATGGCATGTCTTATATTTCGGGGTGTTGCGCTGGGGCAGGTTGAGAACACACCCACTCAGCTTGGTCTGACCAGCACCGCAATCAATGTCGCGTTTCAGATGGACGTGCTTCCATTACCCCAAGGATACAGCTTGGAGGCGCCTCGATGTCCAACATAGTAGCTTAGAATAAATATGTGAATTAGGGGCTGCTGCACTCGCACATTGGCTCACTGGGCACGGCGGCCTTCACCGCGGTTGCGGGCCGGTCCACGCTCTCGGTGTCCACCCTGCCGCAGAGCGTCGACGACAAGGAGGCGGGCGGTCGTGGGACAGCGCGTACGACTTCCTGACGGAGCGCGTTCTGCCGCCCGCTCCCCGTCGCCACCATCAGGACACCCACGGACATCCAGTTTGGCATCGCCAAGGCCGAGTTCAGGCTCACCGCGATGCCGCTGATGCGAAGCAGGGCGCGAAGGACGTCGGGCGCGTCGCGCAACGCGTCGACTAGCAATCTGTCAATGATGCCACCCCACGAGCCGCTGTCGAGCCGCGTACCTGCTGCTGTGCTTGATATCGCGGTGCAGGTCGGTACCCCGTGCCGAAGGCGAGCGAGAGCGAGGTGGAGTACACGATCGAGATTCGGCGGAATGGGGGCGTTATCGAAAACGGCAAATGAGCATGCTGCGGAGGGGTGGTTGGATGCTTGGTGTCTCGCCGAGGGCTGCTGCGTGATGTGAATGGCTTGCTTGTGCATCCTTGCTATCATGTTTGCATGGACAGACATCGTGCATTGTTATTATACCGTCCGATGAATATTATTGGGGGAGCTTGCCTCCCCCCAGTATCTTGGTGGGGCTCGCGAAAACAGTACATCAGCAAAACCGCCCGACTGTTCCGGGCTGTGCCAGCTGATGCCAAAGGCATACAAACTACTGTATCATTTCGACCGTAGGTTCACAGGTTGTTACATGTTACCGGTTCAGTCACTATGAGATTCAGTTCACGACCGACAGTTACCGTTTCACTTGTCACAATAGGTTCAGTTCAAAAAGTTTAAGTGTTCACAGCCAACACCGGCAGAGATTGTTGTCATACCAGGTAATATTTCAATGTTGCCTGAACTGTCGAACAAGTACGGGGGCGCTGAATGGGAGCAGCACCAAGTAAATTAGACCACTTAGCATACTATTTTTGCGCCTAGAATTTCTTTTTGGGAAATCCCAGATGTTACTTATATTGGGTCTAGTTCAATCTGATCTGTTACCTGTTACACTGTGCTCCTGAGGTTCAATTCATTGTACCCTGTTACGCGTAACTGAACCTATGGTCGAAATGATACAGTATGCACCACTTTGTAACTCATTATAACCCAATGTAGCGCAAATGTAAATTCTACAGAGGTTTCGAAAAGGCAATGACAATGTTTTGCGTCCTCCCAACAGGTGCATATTGTCTGCGGCCATTGCAAACACATTGCAAAATTTCCAAGCCATGCGGAAACACCCAGCAAACAGACATGCCACATACAAGGACCACAGGACATTTGCAATGATTTAGCATGTGTAAACAAATTATTAATAGCTCTATATAGCACTGTCAAATACTACTTGTATTGTGTCACAACTTAAGAATCATCCTCCTCCGGGTCCCCCCCCATCATCATCATCATCATCACTAGAATCATCCATATCACTACCCACGGCCTCTTGATCAGAGTCCATCTGCAGATCCTCACCTAGTTCAGAAGGTCCTTCTGCCCCAGATTCTTGCATCTCTTCTATTTCTTTGTCTTCATCTTCCACCTCTGCACTATCAGGCTCGCTTTGATGGCCAACACCACCATGCATCAGGGTGCAATCAAGCACCATGAGCTACATGGACGCGACATGGAAGTGACAGCAGCACAACATGGAAGCGACATCAATATCAAATCTATCTTATGAACTGTTGCCATTGGCTGACTTATGTGCATCATCCACTTTCCCCCACTTTACTTTTTCATATATCATCTCCTCCTCCTGCTTCTGTCAATGCTACATATTGGAAGTGCGAGCACGATGAACTAGAATCCCAATTGGAAGAACAGGTGCCTCGATCTCGCAGGTCAGTCTTATGTGCACACAATTAGGCCCAAACACGACAAATGCTGATTATTGCAGCCGCACATCTGAGCTTATTGCTCTGGGCCACGGCTATCGTCGGACCATTGACATGTTTAATGGGGCTAGTGAACTGGTGGACGAACATGATCATGTGCTAGACCTATATGAAGATGGATGATTTCACTGCTGCATAAGTCTTATCAATCACTGCTTTCATCATCTAATGCAGTGGAGTACACAGGGAGTTGCACATGGCATGCGGCTATGAAGAGCTCACGAGACACATGCCACCTGTCAAAAAGCTGTTGGACACTGGCTCATCCAAAAATTTACGAGAGCTCTATAAGCAGGTCAGCATGCACAATTTCTATCAGACCATACACTGATGTCACTGCCTCACTCTAAAGCTGTGTATTGGGTCTGACACCACATGTGGTGATGATGCTGGCAATCTCAAGATCACTGTCGTCGAGTGGGTTGACACCCTGTATGGGCCCTCTGTGCCTCAGTTGAAACCAGGGTCCAAAGACGAAAGGGGCCTAAACAATGACTCCACCGGTAGGCTGCTATGCCCCAGCGAACACAACTGGGATGATGAAATGTTAGTTACTTTCATTCTTATCATCCTGTGTTACAGCTTATATTTCCGATGTCAAGTGTCCATGTTAAAATATGTGACAGTGACCCCGAGTTCACTGTCACTGCTGGGCCCTGGCCCATGTGCATGTACGCGGCACAGACTCGTGATCCAGATGACATGGAGAAGGGCCTGTTTCCGTCAGCCCTATTGATCAAGGTCTGTAGTGTTGCAATTCATCGCAAGCTGTCATTGAAATGATATTATGTCAGTCCTTCAATAACATAATTACTTCCCCCTCCTCGGCGGTGTCTGTCTCCGTCCTCAACGACTTGGTCAACAGTGAGAATATACTGCCGGCTAGCAAGAAGGCCAAGAGAAAAGGTCCTACTCACTCCAACATCGCCTCACTGATTGGACTGAAATCAGTGACCCCACGCACCATCACATATACGGCCGTTCAGGTATGTTAGTTGTGATACTTGTCATCCTCACACATTGATCGGCTCGAGGCCAGTTACGCTTTGCACTTTCCAACGCAAATAGCTGACACACAGATGACATTGACTTCAATTACAAAGAATTCTACTGCACTATTATCGATTATTTCGAGGTCCCCAGTGGTCCTATTGCCAAGATACACATGGACAGCCTGCTGGCAACCTGGAACAGGTGAGTGCTCATTACACTACTGCCGCCATTGTTGTTGACTCATCAGATTTAATAGATTGGTGTTTGGGCGGGTGGAAACAATGTCGGAGCCTAGGCACAGTGGCACATCTGTCGCCAAGGTGGCCGCACAGCGCCTGGCGGCGGACACCCGCTGATACTGCCCCCTACTACCCTTTTATTGTATCACATTTGATGTACCATTTTTGCTGTGATAATGCGATTATTTTTCAATGCTCATCTGATTTATGCATTCCCCGGCACAGTGCTATCAGTTGGGTGTCTGCCGGATATCAGATGAAGAAACCACATATTGGCAACATTACAACTGCTCAGCAAGATCACTGCTTCACAGATGACTTCCCCCAAGGGGCAGAAGTTACGCCCTTGCGCAAGTTCCCCCAGGTTTTCTATTCTGAAGGGTACAATATGCGGCCACAGCACTCGTACAGTGTTTGGGAAGGCTGCAGCAAGATGGTGAGCCAGAAGATAATTTGCCGCTTGCTACACATTTTGTGCATATTCTCAAGTCCTCTCAGTGCCGTACCCCTTGATACAAATTTCCAGTGGCTAACATACATTGCACATGTTGACAAGAGCTGTAAATTTTCCAGGTTTTTTTGTAAGTTTGCTAAACCGACTCAGCGTTGTATGACACTGTATAGGTAACTGTAAACTTTACAGGTCTGTTGCCTATTATGACCTATATAAATCTATATAAACCCCTTACACAAGAATTGTTATTTCGCTGATGTAGTGGCTATGCCCGTGCGCTGGTCCGAGTCCAATGGGCTACCCGTGAGAACTTTGTATCTGCATCTATTGCTCTGTGAATTTAGTCGAATTGTATGCAGCCTTGAGTGAATTAAGCTGTATTACAAGCTCCCCCAACCTCAGTGGCCTTAGCACTGAATCATATTAATTTACTCTAGATTGAAACATGCGCTCTGAGTTTCAGATGAGGGTGAGCTCATTAGCCTCGCCAGGAGGCGAACCAGGAGCCCTGTCAAGTCTCTGGTGGCTCGGGGGAGGTGCAAGACTTTGAAAATTCCCGTCAGCACCGGATGGCAACCGTGCCACAGCTATCAATTGATGGTTACAGCACTTGTTTTGAACGTGAACATGAACACTAAGAATTGAGCAGCCCTAGTGAGCTGAAGGTTGGGTGAAAAACTGAGGGTTAGCTTGATTGGCTGCGCGGAGAGGAAATCCAGCTGCTGGGCATGGTATCACTTCTTGGTGGCTCCGAGAAACTGTGATGAGTACGTGGCGGCAGCTCAAGCGCGATGAGGATGGACGGACAAAGAGACACGGCTGTACGCAGGAGTCAGCATCTCTCGGCAAGCTAGTGCCGGCCTTATTATACAGGCTCCACCGGTCTTTGGAACACCGAAAACTAAATTCCCTTTCCACAATGCTTCAACATAATTTGAGAAAATTTAAAGAGACAGAAAGTTTATAATGTATCTTGAGGGACTTTTCATAGTATCTTGGAAGATTCGAGCCAGCTTCCGATGCTGCAGAGCGCAAACATTAATGTTTCAATGAGTGGTCTCGGACCTAATAACCAAATCAGCAATTCCTCTCTGACTTTACACTATGTGGACCTTGACTTTTTACAGCTTTAACGACATTTTCAGGATCGGAATAATCATGCCTTCAACATGAGACCAAAATCAGAGAAATGGGAGCAGAATTGAAGTTGCTGCACACTGTTTCAGTGACCGGTGGTGTTACAAAGACCGGTGGATGCCTGTACTCCCATTTGTACAGTATAGGCCCCATCCTTGGGACACAACAAACCGGGTTCTATCTCTCCCTCATATATACACAAATTGCAAAATTCTGAGGACATAGATCTGCTAATATGTATCTTAAGCATCTACATGAGAGAGGAATAACCATTTGATTCAAAATTGAGTATATGATAAGTAAATTGGTTTAGCCGCTCGGAACACCATAAATACGGGTCCTTGGGACAATCTTGGGACGTGGGAATTCTTCTGTCAGGTCCGCTGCTGACAGATGTCAGACACTGATTTTCTAGAGCCTCGAAATCTCAACCCTTTGCTCTAATTTCTGTTAGTAATCTTTAAGTTCTGTCGTTAAGAATGCAAAGGATCTTATTTTGACTGCTCAGGTGCACTCAACGTCTTTCAAGACCTTCCTGTAATCTCGAAAAATGAAGATTCAGTATTTGGTGGCTTATTATGTTGTTTTGCGAGGTCCCAGCTCATCACACTGGCACCTCCTTTTTATGCATGATGTATATATAGTATACTAACACAAATCCCAAATATCTAACACTGCGGGCATTGATTATTGTTTCCGTAGAAAACATCGCGAAAAACATTTGAAACGGAGAGACAATGGTTTCTTACAATGATTTCGCCCGAGACATTGAGAAATTTGGCCCAAATTTACGATGTTACGTACGGAAACATCGGATCGAGAACATTGTCCCTCTCTTCACAATGTTTTCCACAATGTTTTCTGTGGAAACAGGGGCCAATGCCCGCAGTGTAAGCAAACGGAACAGAAATGCGATGCCAGGAAGTGTTTGTCCCAAGGACAGGGGTTGTCCCACGGACGGGGCCTATACTGTAGCTACCCCTAATATTAAAGTATTGAGGCGGTTTCACATTGGTTTCACAACATATGTCGGAAAAAACTATTACGTTGGATAAGGCCTTATTAGGTATATAAGTGCCCTAAGATTGAACGAAGCTTATATTGGAAGCGGTTGCGCGCAGA
>KV417642.1:17425-59866 GCA_001630335.1 Athelia psychrophila
CAAGGTCACGTTCGATGGGCGCCACACCAGTAAGTATACTATCATATATCCCTCCCACTCTTCCCAAATATACCCTACATACATCTCCAGCGGTTGGCTAATCAATTATCTTCCTACTACTAGATCTCCATAGTCTCTGGGACGGCCTGCTCATCGCCCAGCGCCTCCGCACCCTGCCGAGCAACTACACCCTCCCCCTGCTCATCCCCGAAATCGAGTTCAATCTCCGCGGCGCAATCTACGACCCGTACGTGCGCCGGGTGATGTGGGAGGGCATCATGGGCCGCTGGAAGGGCGAGGTGCAGCAGTGGCTGTCCTGCCCATCGCCCGAACCCGCATTCGCTGCTGCCGGGAACGCGGGCATGCTGCAGACAGTGATGGGCATGTTCAGGCGCAGCAGGAACGTCGCGGGCGAGACGGACGATGACCTGATCTGCCCGTACGCGTGGGCGAAGCCGATCAACGCGATGAACTGCGACTTCATCTTCCCCAAGGCGCTCGACGAGCACCCGTACCGCGCGCGCTACCACGAGGCGGACCATTTCGGGCACGATATGTGCAGCAAGACGGAGCACGAGGACGAGGCGCATGTGGATGGTGCGCCGTACCTGGAGCTCGACACGCCTGAGTACGCCGGCAGGATTAGGGACGAGTTCGTCATCGAGAAGCTGATAGCGCAGGGGGGGATTCGGCTTGCGGGTGTGCTGAACTTCCTGTTTGCGGATGAGGGTGCGGGGGATATCTGTGGGCAGCTGTGGGTGCCGGGCGTTTGAGTTCCAGTGTTCAAGCTTCGTGCTGCATTTCGGCGGCCAGCTTTTGGCGGACTTGAGAGCCTTGGTCATAGATCATATTTGTAATGTTATCCTGAAAGGAATGCTTTAGAAATGTCCGGCCGTCGAGGGAGATTCCCAGCTGAAGTTCAGGGGTCACACCAAATACTGCAGACCCAACGTACAGAATGCATATAGGCTCAGGTTCAATATGTCTTTATACAAGAAAGACTGAATGCCATACCTAGGAAATTGTTGTATATTGTTGTTCCGGGCGCTCGTTATTCACAGCACTGATCGCAACTCTCATCTCAAACCATCACAAGCACATCGACGAACGCAGGGGGCTACAGATATGATTTCAAGAAACGATCGAGCTCTCTCTGGGACATCTACCACGGGCGATATTGATAGGCCGCGAAGGAAAGAGCCGAGGTTGGAGTTTGACGACAGACTGCGCGATTCCAACGCCGAGGCTTCGTCGTCTACCCTGCCACCAGTTTCTAGTGCAGTACGTCGTTTATAGCTATTGCTATGCTGTTTAATAATGTGATGATGCGGTACAGCAATCCTTTAATACCTCTAACGTATCGGGCGTAGTCACCAACGTCGGTGGTCACATCATCAATGTGGATTGCATCGTGAATCTTACCAACGAAGAAAAAGGTAATTTTATGTTGCTACACGCCGAGTTGACTTCTACTGACCGATGATATGAAGCCTTCGCGAAGGAAGTCTGTCGATGGTTAGCTGCCCCGGAACCATCCAGGAACTATCACGCAGCACGCGAGACCAATCATGCGCACACCGGTTCTTGGTTCATCTGCGGCAACGCTTTCACCAGATGGAAAGCGGTGCCAGACGAACTTCTGTGGTTGTATGGATCTCGTGAGTTTTTTTTTGGCAAATTGTGCCCAACTATACGTAGGCTCAAATATGCATGCAGCTGGTTGCGGTAAAACTATCATATGGTCAGCCTCATCTTCCCACCTTTCATTTACCAGGAATCAAATTAATGGCCTGGCATTTGGTTAGCTCTTCTGTCGTCGAAGACATGATCAAGCACTGCAAAGAACAACCGTCTTCCGCCTGCGCCTATTTCTTCTTCGATAGCCGGAATGCGGAGAGCGAACTATCACTCCACGAGAAATTTGTCCGCTCACTCATCCTACAATTATGGCACCAACTGGGTCGCATGCCTGCGGCGTTGAAGGATATGTATGGCGACGGTCCGAGTCATCCGGAACCATCTCTTGCTGTTCTTGAGGCAGCTCTCCAGACCATCATCGGAGAATTCCAACATGCCTACATTATCATTGACGCACTTGATGAGTGCGAAGACAGACACAAGCTTCTTCGCTGGCTCAAGGGCATTCGGTGCTGGCGTGGGGGGAGACTGCATATGCTGCTGTCTAGTCGTCGGGAGCGGGACATCGAGGATAGCCTTGCTATTTTAAATGAACTGGGGCGCGTCAGTTTCGCAGGAGGATCAGCAAATCCTGACATCGTGAAATTCCTCGACGAGAGCCTCGTGGAATTGACAAGATGGGACTATGAAATTCGAAAACTTATCAGATATACATTGCTTGAAGGGGCTGACGGAAGGTGGGTGAACATAATTAGTCTGTGTCGAACCGTCTAACAGAAGTCCGGTAGTTTCCGATGGGTGGCTTTACAGCTCGAAGAGTTGATTCAGTGCTCCAATCTACGGAGCTTGAGGCAACAACTACGCGCGCTACCGAAAGATATAGAGGGGACGTACCAGCGTTTGCTTCTCAGGGCATCTAAACGCGATGATCTACGGCGATTTCTGCAGTGGATGGCATTCTCTGAACGACCGATTGCACTCGAAGAACTTGCCGAAGTTGTTACTGTCGACTTCCAAGCAAGTGACCGGCCGTGCTATGACCTGGATCTTCGATATATGGATATTAAAGATGTTCTTACCATATGTTCCGGCTTTGTCACCCAGTTTGAGGGTATGTTCGAAGCTTTTGTTGCGATCTAACCCCCACTGACAAGTTTTCCAGGTATTGTGAAGTTGTCGCACATGTCCGTTAAGGATTATCTCATCTCAGACCAAATCGCGAGTGGTCCGGCAGCTTATTACCAAATCAATTCCAGCCAGTCCCACTCCCTTATTGCACAGACATGCCTGGCCTATCTCTTGCATTTCGGCATCTTGAACTCGCTGGATGATGTGAGCATCGCGAACTTGCCCCTCGCCCGCTACGCAGCTGAGCATTGGACTTTCCATTTCCGAGGATGTAACGACATTTCATTACCAATGGCTCTTCAAACATTATTATCCCATCTCTTCACTGCTGCACCGAATTCGTACGCTAACTGGATAGGTCTGATTGGTCATAAAATTTATGGTCGGTTTAGAGATTCTGGTAAATTGTGGCAAAGGGAGGAGATTGATCAAATCTCTGCCGAAATGTCTACACCGCTCTACGTCGCTGCACTTCTCGGATTATGCGAAACTGTACAGCAGCTGCTTGCGCGCGGCACCATTGTCGACAACGGACGGTTCTGGTATTATAAAGCCCTCTACGGGGCTGCTTGTGAAGGGCACCATGTGATTGTCAATCTACTCCTAAAACATATACCCCAGTTAAAGCTGTCCGCGGCGGAAGAATTGTACGGCACTGCGTTTACAGTGGCTCCACTTAGAGGTCGTGATGCAATTACCTTTCTCCATCCGGCTAACTACCAGACCTTGTGGGACGCTCATCCAGCGATCACACGGCTGCTGCCTGATCGCGGTGTTGATGTTGAATTTCTCAAGCCAACATTTGGGACTGCGTTACAGGGGGACTGTCGTGGAGGCCAAGAGGCCACAGTAAAATTGCTACTTCAACATGGAGCCAATATCAATGGCAAGGATCACTATGGTCAAACTGCATTACACTACGTGTCTCAAAGTGGCCAGGAGATTATCGCAACATTTCTGGTCGAGCACGGCGCCGATGTCGATGCCCAAAATAGTGAGGGTGCCACTGCATTGCACATCGCGTCCAAGCGAGGCCAAGAGGCCATTGTCCGAATTCTTCTCAAGCACGGCGCAGATACCAATAACCTGGATCACCGTGGTCAAACTGCCTTACAATATGTGTCTCAAATTGGCCAGGAGGTTATCGCGACATTGCTCGTCGAGCACGGCGCCGATGTCGATGCCCAAAATAGTGAGGGTGCCACTGCATTGCACATCGCGTCCAAGCGAGGCCAAGAGGCCATTGTCCAAATTCTTCTCAAGCACGGCGCAGATACCAATAACCTGGATCACCGTGGCCAAACTGCATTGCACTACGCGTATCAAAACAACCAGGAGATGATCGCGACACTTCTCATCGAGCATGGGGCCGACATCAATATTTTGAATAAGGACGGCGTCCCTGTAAAGAGGTGGCGCGAGGGCTACGAGTCCGGTACCATGGTGCGATTTCTCATCAAACATGGGGCCAACATCAATTTCCAGGATAAAGACGGTGCATTGCACATCGCGTCTCGGAGGTGGCGCTGGGCCTTGAAGGAGGAATACTACGAGACCGGTACCATGGTGCGATTTCTCGTCGAACACTGGGCCGACATGAATTTTCTGGAGGGAGGTGGCGCCCCTGCATTGCACATTGCATCTCGGAGGTGGTCCGAGGCGTGGTGGCGAGACTACGAGACCGGTACCATGGTGCAATTTCCAGTTGAACACGGGGCCGACATCAATATCCTGGATGGAGGTGGTGTCCCTGCATTGCACCTCGCGTCGAGGAGGTGGTGCGAGGCCGAGGAGGAAGACTACGACGAGACCGGGACCATGGTGCGATTTCTCGTCGAATACGGGGCCGACGTCAATGTCCAGGGTAAAGATGGTGCCACTGCATTGCACATTGCATCTCAGATGTGGCGCGACTCGGAAGGCTACGAGACTGGTACCATCGTGCGATTTCTTGTCAAATGCGGGGCAGACATCAATATCCAGGATAAAGACGGTGCCACTGCATTGCACATCGCGTCTCAGAAATGGCGCGAGGCCTTGGAGGAGGACTGCGAGACCGGTACCATGGTGCAATTTCTCGTCGAACACGGGGCCGACGTCAATATCCAGGATAAAAATGGTGCCACTGCATTGCACATTGCGTCTCGGATGTGGCGCGAGGCTTTGGGGCAGGAAGACCACAAGACCGGCAGCATGGTGCGATTTCTCGTCGAACACGGAGCAGACATCAATATCCAGGATAAAGACGGTGCCACTACATTGCATATCGCGTCTCAGAGGTGGCGCAGGGACTACAAGTTCGATATCATGGTGCGATTTCTCGTCGAACACGGGGCCGACGTCAATTTCCTTGGTAAAGACGGTGTCACTGCATTACACATCGCGGCAGAGCAGGGTGTAGTGGCCATGGCTGAATATCTCTTCGGCAATGATACCGATGTCATTATGCAAGGTGAGTTGGACATGACGACCCGCAAGTATACTATTCTGACCTTACCATGTCACTACTTGCAGTTTAGTCGTCCAAAACTGTACCTCTTCTGACAGCGGAAACCACACCAAAGCAATAAGCATACGACTCTTAGACAAAAAGATTTGAAGCAGCGAAGTAGTATTCAATGCAATATATATGACAATTTTCGTATTCATACGCAGACAGAAATAGGACGGTGACCCGGGAATGTAGTGGATAGTGAATTGTAAAGTATATGCATGCATGCGATGAGCAGGGGTGGGTGCGAGCGCGGGCGCAGGTGGATGGGTGCAATGGTGGAATTTGGAGTGGATTAGGGACAAGAGGACAAGAGACCATGAAGAAAACCGGGAGAGGGACGGTATAACAAGGAACAAGGGGAAAGGAGGGTGGGGCACGCCCTAGTGGCAGCGGGGAACACTTATTAAACTGGTAGACACAATGCAAGAAGCAGACAGCACAAGAACAATTGAAACAGATGGATACGAAACAGACTGGAATCGGAAAGGACTTCTTCGGCTTCTTCACTGGGAGGAACAACATGAGCCTATATTCTCTATTTGCGCATTCGACAGAGAAAGACTCACACTTCACATTCACATTCGCATCCGCGCATCTACTTGGTACTCTTCCCCGCGAGCGTCAGCCCGCGCATGCCCTCCTCCAGCACCTTCGTCAGCGAGTAGTCGTTCCCACACGCCGCGGCCTTCACATCCGCCTTCACCCCTGCCCCCACAGCCGCGCTCGCCTTCGGCGCGGGCTGCTCGACATCGACGACGCGCACGACCACCTTGCCCTCGAGCACCTTCCGCACCTTCTCCGCGTCCCACTGCTTCGCGGACGACGACGAAGAAGAGGAGGGGAGCGCGGACGACGAGGAAGCGCGGTCGGAGAACGCGTCCAAGAACGCGTTGCCCAGCTTGGCCGAGGAGCGTCTGGCTCGCGAGCGCGGCGTACATCGCGTCGCGCTGCATGCTCTCCCGCTCCGCCCGCGCGCCCGCCGCGGCTGCCGACAGCTTGGGCGTGCTTGGCGGGCTGGGGTACGCGGCATACGAAGAAGAGGGGGAAGCAGACGAAGTGGCGCTGGCGCCCTTGCCGGCGAGCATCCCCGCGAGCCCTGCATCTCTGAAGAACGCCGGGCGCATCGCCTGCGCGAGCCCCGAGATCTGCTGCTGCTGCTGCTGCTGGGCCGCGTTGAGCTGCTGCTGCAGCATCTGCTGTTGCCGTTGCGTGAGCTGCGGCTGCTGTTGGTGCTGGTGCAGCTGGTACAGATGCCTCTGCGCGGCCATCTTGCCCCACAGCTGCATGCGGTACGCGTCGAGCGTCTTCAGCGTGAACGGGTTCATGTCCGCGAACGCGTCGAACGCGCCCAGGTTGCCGATGTTGGCGTTTGTGTTTGCGAGGGACGGCTTGGCCACGGTTGCAGGCGTTTGCACGAACATGCTTGGCTCCGCAATTGGCGGGCTCGGCGCCCTCTCGATGCCACGCTCTATCATTTGCGGTACTTGCGCGGTCAGGTTCGGGTTCAGGTTCCCCTGCTCGCGCCCGCCCTTCCGCGCGAGTGCGGCGAGCGGCGGGACGAACGTCGTGTGCACGGGCGTGTAGCTGCCCATGCCCCCCATCCCGATTCCGCCCATGCTTCCTATGCCGAGCCTGGCGCCCTAGAACGGGCGCGCGCCTCGGCGCGGGGGGGCGGAGGAGGGGAGGGCTTTTTGCGGGTTGGGCGGGAGGAGCGGGGTGCGGGGCGGGGTCGCGATGCCGTCCGATGCGGTGGATGAGATGGGGGTGGGGAGCGTGGCGGTGAGCGGCGAGGCCGCGGTGGGGCCGCGGATCAGGAGGAGGCCGTTCTTGAGCGCGGCGATCTCCTGCTTGAGCGCGATGTTCTCGTTCTGCGAGGACCCGAGCTCGGAGCGGATGGCGGAGATGAGCGCGTCGCGCTCCGAGATGTCTGCCTCGAGCGTCGAGATGTATTCTGTGCGGGTAGACACACGTCAGCGTGCGTCCCCAAGGATAAAATAAACGAAAATATGCATACTCTTTCACCGCACCCTGAAATTCCGCATAGATATATTGTGCCTCTGCTGCTCATCTTCTTATACTCCTCAGGGCTGGGACGCCAGTCATCGCTCTGCCTATCGTCGATCTTGCCAATCACGCTGCTGACCATGCTCTCCCGCATCTCCTTCATGTCGCGCTCGCCTTGTTCGCGATACCGCCCGAGGCGACGGTGCTCTTGCACGCCTTGCCCTTTCCGCCGCCCGCGACGGGCTCCAGCTCGTCGTTTTCGCCGTCATCGAAATGGGTCAGGCTGTCGTCGTGGATGGCGTTGGCGCTGCTGCTGGCGATGGTCTCAGCGGGGGTGGCAGCCACGGGAGAATCGACGAGCGAGGGGTCGATGGCGAACTGCGGCGAGTCCGCGGGGTTGGACATGCCCGAGAGGAACGCATCCTGCGGGGAAAGCGTGCCCTCACTATTAGCCAGGCCCGTGAACGCGCCAAAAAAATTGTACGGCGAGGCGCTCGAGGGGGCTTGGAGATGACCATCGCCATGTTACCGCCCATGCCACCATCGTAAGCGAGAGGGGACAGCATGGGTTGTTGCGGCGGCGTGACGAGAAAAGACGAGGCACCCGGAGGAGAGCGCGGGCAAGACGAAGCGGATGAAGATTATGAGGGGGCTGATTGGGAAGATGTGAGGTCCATGTTGAAGAACCCGTCGAATGAAGACGGGAATGCGGACGAAGGCGTCGAGGGCCCGAGTGATGCATCGACTTGCATCGTAGCAGCGACGATGTAGGCGATCAGCTCGCGGTTATTGGCGATGCGAGCAACAATAAGCTCTCGGGGCCTGGCGCTCCCTCAGAAATGAGTTGGAAGCGCGCATCGTACAGACCTCTGCGTGCGAGCGTTATCGAACGCGGACCTTCTTCGCTGGCACTGGTGAGAGGATGCCTAGAGGTGAGTAGGAGAAAAATGCCGGAAGGTTGTCGAGCTGTTCGTTTCACTATAAGTCAACGTTGGCATGGGACAATAAACATGGATGCTCACGATTTTGGATATGGGCACCTCAAAGAACGGTTCTTGCGTGTGAGCAGCTTGGCTATCCGTCAGGATTTGTGTCTCCGGAGCGAAAAGCGCAGCTGTTTCTTGATCGAGTTCTTCGGGATCGAGGTCATCGCCGAACATTGGTTTTCTTTGGGTTTTCTTTCAGTGTGGTCCAATAAACAAAGTATATGGTCACACCGCAGCTTGACCGAAGCAGCAGCGGAGAGGGACAGGGGGTTGTTATCCCTTCCAGGCGTCAATATTGTTAGGTTGCTGTATTCGAAATCGCTTGGGCCGCAGGCGTCCTTGTCTCTTGCAACACCTGCATCAGCCTACTTCACTCCCGCTCTCGAGTCTCTACCAGTGCGATACTCGAAGGATTATCTGACCGTCCACGCACTCTACAATGCGCGTTGCTGCTTTGTTCACTATAGCAGCTGGAGTGGGCACTGTCCCTGCGGCCTTCGCATGAGGAGCAGCAGGTAAACAGCTTTTTTATACCCTCTTCTCGATGGTTGGCTCGCATGTACCAGACGGACCATTGTTTCCTGCGTGATTCCTTCTGCATTCCCTCCCTTTCCCAAATCCCACTTAAATTGATCATTAACTGACCCCACCATCCTAGGTCGCTACCATCGCCCAGATCCACCTGCACCCCTCCATGCTCCCGAAGCTCTGTGCCATCCTAAACTGGACCTCCACCAACCCCATCGAGCCGGAATGCCACCTCGCGCCCATCGCAGCCTGGGCCGACCGCGTGCGCGGTCTCCCCCAATACCGGTGGACGGGCTCCCTGTACTATGTGGAGGGCAAAGACGACTATCCGAGCGAGACGTGCGCGTTCCCGGGAAACGGCGGCTGGGTGAACGGGCCCGTCAATCCGCTGAACAGCATCGTGAACACCACACGTATCTTGGAAGAGTGGGATGGGCGTGCCGAGGAGGTGGGCAGCGTGACGAACGGGGCGCTCAAGTTCCTGGTGCACTTCTACGGCGACCTGCACATGCCGCTGCACACGGCCGGCCGAGCGCGGGGCGGGAATGGCATCAAGGTCACGTTCGATGGGCGCCACACCAGTAAGTATACTATCATATATCCTCCACACTCTCAGCGGTTGGCTAATCAATTATCTTCCTACTACTAGATCTCCATAGTCTCTGGGACGGCCTGCTCATCGCCCAGCGCCTCCGCACCCTGCCGAGCAACTACACCCTCCCCCTCCTCATCCCCGAAATCGAGTTCAATCTCCGCGGCGCAATCTACGACCCGTACGTGCGCCGGGTGATGTGGGAGGGCATCATGGGCCGCTGGAAGGGCGAGGTGCAGCAGTGGCTTTCCTGCCCATCGCCCGAACCCGCATTCCCTGCTGCCGGGAACGGGGGCATGCTGCAGACCGTGATGGGCATGTTCAGGCGCAGCAGGAACGTCGCGGGCGAGACGGACGACGACCTGATCTGCCCGTACGCGTGGGCCAAGCCGATCAACGCGATGAACTGCGACTTCATCTTCCCCAAGGCGCTCGACGCGCACCCGTACCGCGCGCGCTACCACGATGCGGACCATTTCGGGCACGACATGTGCAGCAAGACGGAGCACGAGGACGAGGCGCATGCGGATGGTGCGCCGTACCTGGAGCTCGACACGCCAGAGTACGCCGGCAGGATTAGGGACGAGTTCGTCATCGAGAAGCTGATAGCGCAGGGGGGGATTCGGCTGGCGGGTGTGCTGAACTTCCTGTTTGCGGATGAGGGTGCGGGGGATATCTGTGGGCAGCTGTGGGTGCCGGGCGTTTGAGTTAAAATGCCATGTTGCGTTTCGGCGGGCAGCGTTTTGCGGACTTGAGAGCCTTGGTCATAGATCATCTTTGTAATGTTATCCTTATAGGAATGCTTTAGGACTGTCCTGTCATCGAGGGAGTTTCCTCCCCGAAGTTCGGGTGTCACAATTGTCGATGCGGGTTCAAGAGATGGCTTTGCACACTAACCTACGTCCTCGCCATGGAGGAAGATTTGGCCCAAGTTCGTAGCAAGGTCTGGCTTGACTAGCAATTTTGAAAGCGAGATGTATTTGAATGCAGACAAGTTTACACACCAACTACTGCAGACCCAACATACAGAATGTATACAGGCTCAGGTCCAGCATGTCTTTGTACAGGAAGACTGGTGTACCTGGGAAATTGTTGTACATTGTTGATCTTCCCAGCGCTCGTTTGGCGCTCGGTATTCACAGCAATCGCAACTCTCATCTCAAACCATCACTGGCACATCAAAGAACGCAGCAGATATGATTTCAAGAAACAAGCGATCTCTTTCTGGGACGTCTACCACGGGCGATATAGACGAGCCGCGAAGGAAAGAGCCGAGGTTGGGGTTTGACGGCAGGCTGCGCGATTCCAACGCCGAGGCTTCGTCGTCTACCCTGCCACCAGTTTCTAGCGCAGTACGTCGTTTATTGCTATTGCTATGCTGTTTAATAATGGGATGATGTGGTACAGCAATCCTTTAACACCTCTAACATATCGGGCGTAGTCACCAACGTCGGTGGTCACATCATCAACATAGTGAATCTTACTAACGAGGAAAAGGGTAATTTGATGTTGCTACACGCCGAGTGGACTTCTACTGACCGATGATATGAAGCCTTCGCGAAGGAAGTCTGTCGATGGTTAGCTGCCCCGGAACCATCCAGGAACTATCACGCAGCACGCGAGACCAATCATGCGCACACCGGTTCTTGGTTCATCTGCGGCAACGCTTTCACCAGATGGAAAGCGGCGCCAGACGAACTTCTGTGGTTGTATGGATCTCGTGAGTTTTTTTGGGCAAATTGGTCGCAACTAGTATAAATAGGCTCAAATATGCATGCAGCTGGTTGCGGTAAAACTATCATATGGTCAGTCTCATCTTTCCATCTGTCATTTGCCAGGAATCAAACGAATGGTCTGGCATTTGGTCAGCTCTTCTGTCATCGAAGAGATGGTCAGGCACTGCAAAGAACAACCGTCTTCCGCCTGCGCCTATTTCTTCTTTGATAGCCGGAATTCGGAGAGCGAGCTATCACTCCACGAGAAATTTGTCCGCTCACTCATCCTACAATTATGGCACCAGCTGGGTCGCATGCCTGCGGCGTTGAAGGATATGTATGGCGACGGCCCGAGTCATCCGGAACCATCTCTTGCTGTCCTTGAGGCAGCTCTCCAGACCATCATCGGAGAATTCCAACATGCCTACATTATCATTGACGCCCTTGATGAGTGTGCGGACAGACGCAAGCTTCTTCGCTGGCTCAAGGATATTTCGTGCCTGCGTGGGGGGAGACTGCATATGCTGCTGTCTAGTCGCCGGGAGCGGGACATCGAGGATAGCCTTATCATTATAAATGGGCTGGGGCGTGTCAGTTTCGCAGGAGGATCAGCAAATCCCGACATCGTGAGATTCCTCGACGAGAGCCTCGTGGAATTGACAAGATGGGACTATGAAATTCGAACACTTATAAGGTATACATTACTGGAAGGTGCTGACGGAAGGTGCGTGAACACAATTAGTCTGCGTCGAACCGTCTAACAGCAGTCCGGTAGCTTTCGATGGGTGGCTTTACAGCTCGCAGAGTTGATTCAGTGCTCCAATCTACGCAGCCTGAAGCAACAATTACACGCGTTACCGAAAGATATAGAGGAGACGTACGAGCGATTGCTTCTCAGGGCATGTAAACGCGATGATCTACGGCGATTTCTGCAGTGGATGGCGTTCTCTGAACGACCAATTGCACTCGAAGAACTTGCTGAAGTTGTTACTGTTGACTTCCAAGCAAGTGACCGACCGTGCTATGACCGGGACCTTCGATATATGGATGTTAGAGATGTTCTTACCATATGTTCCGGCTTTATCACGCAGTTTGAGGGCATGTTCGAAGCTTTTCTCGCGATCCAACCCCACTGACAAGTTTTCCAGGCATTGTCAAGTTGTCGCACATGTCCGTCAAGGATTATCTCCTCTCGGACCAAATCGCGAGTGGTCCGGCAGCTTATTACCGAATCAATCCCAGCGAGTCCCACTCCCTGATCGCACAGACATGCCTGGCCTATCTCTTGCATGTCGGCATCTTGAACTCGTTAGATGATGTGAGCATCGCGACCTTGCCCCTCGCCCGCTACGCGGCTGAGCACTGGACTTCCCATTTCCGAGGATGTCACGACATTCTATTACCAACGTCTCTTCAAACATTATTATCGCATCTCTTCACTGCTGCACCGAACTCATACGCAAACTGGATAGGCCTAATTGATCATATACCTTATGGTTGGTTTAGAGTTCCTAGTAAAGTGCGGCAAAGGGAGGAAATTGATCAATTCACTGCCAACATATCTACACCACTCTACGTTGCAGCGCTTCTCGGGCTACGCGAAACTGTACAGCAGCTTCTTGCGCGCGGCACTATTGTCGACAAAGAAGGGTTCTGGTATTACAGAGCCCTCTACGGGGCTGTTTGTGAAGGCCATCATGTGATTGTCAATCTACTCCTAAAACATGCACCCCACTTAAAGCTGTCCGCGGCGGAAGAATTGTACGGCACTGCGTTTGCAGTGGCTACGCTTAGAGGTCGTAATGCCATTACCTTTCCCCATCTGGCTGACCACCAGACCTTGTGGAACGTTCATCTAGCGATCACGCGGCTGCTGCCTGACCACGGCGTTGATGTTGAATTTCTGAGGGGAAAATTTGGGACCGCGTTACAGCGGGACTGTCGCGGAGGCCAAGAGCCCACCATACAATTGCTGCTTCAACATGGAGCCAATATCAATGCCCAGGATCACCATGGTCAAACTGCATTACACTACATGTCTCAAAGTGGCCAGGAGGTTATTGCGACATTTCTCGTTCAGCACGGTGCTGATGTCGATGTCCAAAATAGTGAGGGTGCCACTGCATTGCACATCGCGTCCGGGAGAGGCGAGGAGGCCATTGTCCGATTTCTTCTCAAGCACGGTGCAGGTATCAATAACCAGAATCACCGTGGTCAAACTGCATTACAATTCGCATCTCATAGTGGCCAGGAGATTATTGTGACACTTCTTGTTCAGCACGGCGCCGATGTCGATGTCCAAAATAGTGAGGGTGCCACCGCATTGAACATTTCGTCCAACCGAGGCAAAGAGGCCATTGTCCGAATTCTTCTCAAGCATGGGGCAGATGTCAATGTCCAGGATCACCTTGGTCGAACTGCGTTACACCACGCGCATCAAAACAGCGATGAGGCCCTCATGCAGCTGCTCTTGGAGCATGGGGCCGACATCAATATCCAGGATAGAGACGGTGCCACTGCATCGCACCTTGCGTTTCGGAGGTGGCGGGAAGCCTCGGAGGAGAAATACTACGAGACTGGTAGCATGGTGCGATTTCTCGTCGGACACGGGGCCAACGTCAATATCCTGAGTAAAGACGGCGTCCCTGCATTGCACATTGCGTCTCAGATGTGGGGCGACTTGGAGGCCTCGGAGGAGAGAGACCACGAGACCGGTACCATGGTGCGATTTCTCATCGAACATGGGGCCGACGTCAATTTCCTGGGTAAAGACAGTGCTACTGCATTGCACATCGCGGCAAAGCAGGGCAAAGGGGCCATGTGCGAATATCTCTTCGATGTTGATACCGACGATGATACCGATAACATTATGCAAGGTGAGCTGGGCATGACTGCGCGCAAGTATATCACTCTGACTCTTATATTCAGAAGCTTAATATGACACCTCCCACCACCCACCTATTCTGACAGCTGAAACAAAACCAAAGCAATGAGCGTACGGCTCTTAGACAAAAATATTTAAAGCAGCAAAGTAGTATTTGATGCAATATATATATCACAATTTTCGTATTCGTACGCAGACGGAAATAGGACGGTGACCCGGGAATGTAGCGGATAGTGGATGGTCAAGTATATGCATGCATGCATGCGATGAGCGACGCGCACGACCACCTTGCCCTCGAGCACCTTCCGCACCTTCTCCGCGTCCCACTGCTTCCCGGACGAAGACGACGCGAAAAGGAGAAGAGGAAGACGACGACGACGAGGTAGGCAGGGAAGAGGACGACCCGCCGGAGTACGCATCCCAGAACGCGCTGCCCAGCTTGCCAAGGGAGCGTCTAGCGAGTCGCGAGCGCGACGTACATCGCGTCGCGCTGCATGCTCTCCCGCTCTGTCTGGGCGCCCGCCGCCGCAGTGGACAGCTTGGGCGGGCTGGGCGGGCTGGGCCACGCAGCCGAAGACGAAGATGAAAGTGAAGAGGAAGTAGCGCTGGCGCTGGCGCCCTTGCCGGAGAGCATCCTCACGAGCCCCGCGTCCTGACAGAACGCCGGGCGCATCACCTGCGCAAGCCCCGAGATCTGCTGCTGGCCCAATTGTTGCTGTTGTGCATTGAGTTGCTGCCGCGGCATTTGTTGTTGCGTGAGCTGCGGCTGTTGTTGGTGCTGGTGCTGCTGCGCGAATTGCTGCTGCTGGTACAGATGCCCCTGCGCGGCCATCTTGCCCCACAGCTGCATGCGGTACGCGTCGAGCGTCTTCAGCATGGACGGGTTCTTGTCCGCGAACGCGTCGGACGCGCCGAGGTTGCCCGTGTTCATCCCGCTGTTCCCAGGCGCGAGGGCCGGCTCAGCGGCGGGCGCCTGCACGAGCATGCTCGGCTCCGCGATCGGAGGGCTCGGCGCCCTCTCGACGTATCGCTCTATCATCGGCGACACACTCGCGTTTAGGTTCGGGTTGAGGTTCTCCTGCTCGCGCCCGCCCTTCCGCGAGAGCGCGGCCAGCGGCGGGACGAACGTGTGTGCACGGGCGTGTAGCTGGCCGTGCCCCCCATCCTGCCCATCCCGAGCGCGGCGCTGGAGGCTGCGCCGCCCCAGAACGGGCGCCGGAGGGGAGGTCTTTTTGTGTGTTGGGCGTGAGGAGCGCGGAGCGCGGCGGGGTTGCGATCCGCCCGATGCGGTGGATTGGGTGGGGGTGGAGAGGGCCACGGCGGTGAGGGTGGCGAGTGGCGAGGATGCAGAGGCAGAGGCGGGGCCGCGGTTCTGGAGGAAGCCGTTCTTGAGCGCGGCGATCTCCTGCTTGAGCACGATGTTCTCGTTCTGCGAGGACCCGAGCTCGGAGCGGATCGCGGAGATGAGCGCGACGCGCTCCGAGAATCGAGGACGAGAGCGATGAGGATGATGATGTGCCTTTGTCCTAAATTATGAGACAATCATAGATAAAAACATGGATGCTCACGATTTTGGGTATTCTTCCGGAACTTGTGCTCTTGTCGCTTTTATATCTTCCGCGTCCTCGTCTTTCAATCTCTACATAATTAACTTACTACATAGCTCTACATTGACGACCATACGATTCAGCCTGCCATGGAGAACGAGCACCCATCCAGTCCATTGTCACCGTTAACTTCATCACCAGAGTCGGGTCCCGATTACGAACGTGATTCCACCTATAAAGACAATGACAAAGTTCAAACAACGAGTAGAGGCACGCCTCTCAAGAACAAGCCCTTCGGCAATAGATCCGTTTCGACTGCGTCCAGCTCAAGGCTTGAGACCAATAGCTTTAACCCCAATATATGCATCCTTACTGGTGATACCGGCGCAACAGGTAGCGATATAGAGAAAGCACACATCGTTCCTCAGGCGACCAAGGGTGATGAGGTATGACTCCAGTCACTAGACATCCAGCCGCTGTCTGATCGTTCCCCTTGTTTGTAGCTAAGGCAGTGCGAGTGGCTGCTTGGCTATAAAGCGGGACAGTTGTTCATCGGCTCGAGTCGTAATATCGCGTACAGTACGTGGTCTCAATATGACTTGATATTTTATGACTCAATTTTCCTCAATAGTGGAGGACGGATGGCATGGCAAGTTTGATAAAGGCAAATGGGCCTTAGTTCCAGATAAGGAGACGAGGGATGCTATTGTCAAGAAGCTAAAGGAGATTGTGCGGAAGCGAGAGGAGGTTGTGCCAGAGATGTCAGAGGGAGTCAATCCGGAGGAGAACGGCAGGGAGAGTGCATGGCCACATTTCACCAAGGTGAGTAAAGCAATCAGTATGCTGATTACGCGTCCTCATTGCTCTACAGGTTTTCGTCCGCAAGAACAAGCGTTACCAATACCGATTTTTCAATGTCACTGCCCTCAATGGTCCTACATGGATTCAAGACGGGAAGCGAACTGTTGATATCGGCGAGGAGCTCCCATTCCGTCCATTGGAATCATCCATTCATCCGCTGCACGTCATTATCAATGCCTACCCGAAAATCAAAGACCTCAAAAATGTATCTAAGTCCTCCCTCGAGGTTATCAAAGATATCCGCGAGATATGGGATATCTGGCACTCCGTACAGGTCGCCCCCGAATTCTTGCAATATGGTCGAACAGATAGCACCCAGTCCTCGGGTATGGGTCCACCACCAGGACCATCAGAAACAGGACGCAGCACTCGCAGCAGCAGCGGTCGCGACAAACGTAGTAACGACGGTGATAACCCTGATCAGACGCGCAAACGCAGCAACGACGGTGCTGACCCTGATCAGACGCGCAAACGAACCAAAGGCGATGATGAAGTCCCCTCTTTGGACCAATCAGGGTCTTTTCGAGAAATTTCTGTGGACTCCTTCGACCCAGACTTCCTTGCTCATATTCGGTCGTGGCGGGACACAGTTGAAGAGGTTTGTTTCCCCACCAGCTATCCGGGGGATAATGAAGCAGTGCCAATATTGGGTTATGAGATTGGATCACCCAAAGTGACCGGTTATGAGGGTGGGCAGCCTGGCTGAATTGGAGCGCGACCAGGCTGCGCCAAATCCACGATAAGGAAGGAACGAGCGTCTTATTTTTTTCTCTTCATTCTTTTTGGTTTGACTACGGGAGACTACGTCTCAGAGGTTGCGGCGACGAGTTCGATACCATGCTGCGGTTTGTTGCTGAACACGGGGCCGACGTCAATATCCAGGATGAAGGCAGTACCACTGCGTTTTCACATCGCGTCTCAGAGGTGGCGCGAGATGTTGCAGAAAGAAGGCTACGGGATCGGTACCACGGTGCGATCTTTCGTCGAACACAGGGCCGACGTCAATTACCTGGGTAAAGACCGTGCCGCTGCATTGCACATCGCGGCAGAGCAGGGCGAAGCGGCCATGGCCAAATATCTCTTCGATGATGATACCACAGTCATTACGCACGGTGAGTTGGGCATGACGGCACACAAATATATCACAAGCATCCTGACCCTTGATCACCACTCACAGTTTGATCGTCCTAAACAAGGACGGTGACCCGGGAATGTGGTGGATAGTGGATTGTAAAGTATATGCATGCATGTGATGAGCGACCCGCTATCTTAGTAGCTACCCATAGCTATCAGATACCAGCTATCAGCTATCAGCTACGCAGCCGTGGGCAACCAGGGGCGGGGCCGTGTCGCAGAATGGATGTCCTTCTGGTCGCAGGAGGTCACGATGGTCGTCTCAAAGTCTTTGCTGGCGGGGTCGGTGAAGCCATTGAGGCGGTCCAGCACGGCCTGGCTGACAGTACCAGTGATGTTAATGTTATCGGCGAGCTGAGTTTGTGTTGACGAGGCGGTGCAATTCAAAGAGGACGGCAGCGAATGGTTTAAAATCTACTGGAATCATTACTGCGCTGGTTCATTAGCAATTCGTCAGAAAATCATCATAAGCGGCATGGTGTTCTTGTTCCACAGCGGGCAAAATGGCCCCTGTTTCCAAGTTAGCGACCGCATTTGGCCAATGGATACACATCGCGCCTCTTCTGCGCCGCCTTCTGCGCCCTTTTCCAAGGGCATTCCTTTGTAAGTATTCAACTTTCACCCCGCCCATGGCCCTAATCTGGATGGCCTTGTAATAATCACATATACGGATGCACAGTATGCCATTATGGGCATTTCCGACGTCCCCGCGCTGGTCGTGTGCCTTGCCCATTTTTCTATTAGTATCACTGTCTCCCATTGTCCCTCTGTTCCCATCGCATGTCACTCATGTTTTCCCAAATTCGCCTTTTTCTGCGCCCTCGGGAGCCGTCCACCCGCAATCCCAATCCTGCCACTCGCAGTCCTCCAAATCCGGAATCATTCATGGATATGGACGATGAGTCGGGATGCTCATACCGCAGCGAAATGCAGGGCATCATTGCCATGATCGGTGTCTTAATAGCGATTATTTTCGGCATCGTATGCATCGTTGTAGGGATATACATTTCGGATCACAACGGCCAGATCCAGAATGTCGTACTCCCACCCGGGGGTTGGAGAGACAGCACGTTAAAAGCGGTCCAAGCTCCTTACGCGGGAATGCTCGCTGTTCTACCCGACGCCCAGACACCATCAGCCATATTGAGCTTATTGCTCGCCTTCATGGTTACGCTTTCCACGGAGTCCATCGGATTCGTTCATTCCGTCGCCTTAAAATCAACACTTGCTTCGAATGCCCAGCTCACTTTCAATACCAATCCTCGATTGTTCTACCTGCTGAATCTTACGCACTGGAAGAGTCCCAACGGTCCTTTGTTCAACGCAGCAATGGCCTCTCTTCTCACACTTTCCTACGCCTCCAGCTCTCTCTGCTTCATACTCGTCACAGCACTCGCATCGAATAGCGGCGAGGCAAATACCTGGTCGAGCACGTGCATCTTCGGAGCGCCTTTCATCATTTTGGGTGCTGTCATCCTCCTCCAAGCTGCCATTGCCACCTATTCCATCGTCGGAGTCAAAGTCCTCACATGGAGTTCATCGCCTTTCGACACGGCAGTTGCACTTCTTCGGAATGGCCTGATCATTCGAAGATCTGGCCGAAGTATGCACACAGTCGTAGACGTAGGTGATGCAATAGCGCCCCCACGCACACATCAGCCATCCGCGTGGCAATCACACCCTGCCGTACGGAAGGTCGTCGCATTTTTGTGGCTCCTAAGCTTTGCGTGTGCCGTGTGGGGAGGCACGTCATGGGCTCTTTGGAATAAGGATGTCAGAGAGGGTAGCATGCATGGGTTTAGTGCCACCCCGGGCTCGTGGGATTTGGCCCCCAACAACAGGTCCAGTGAACTCGTTTACGACTATGGGGTGGACCTCTCCACTGGCTTCAGTTCGTGGCCGATTGTTCTCGCATTGTTCACGGTTTCGCAAGGGGCCCTCACATTTGGTCTTCATTGTGCCGAACTCAATGTAAACATCTTGCGTGACGAGTTGTATTGGAGACAGGCGGCCACCCCGTTTGGGCTGGTGTTGTCCCGCAACCCGTTCACAGCGGTGCTGGGGAGCTGGCCTAACTTGGCGCTTCTAGTGGCAAAACCGTTCCTGCGTGAGTTTCAGACCATATGCGTTTTTCTGTTTCTGAACATGTGCTTTGACAGACTGGTTATTCGGGTGTTCGATGACCATGGTTGGCCAAGCTGATCCTACGCTCGAGCCAATGCTTAGGGTGAGACTTGCAACCCGTCCTACTCAGGTACATTTGTCGGATACGAATGGATTTCCTTGCAAGCATCGTCGTTGACTGTCATATAGATAATATGCTTGGCTGCAAGTTTAATCATCTTCTCAATGGGCATGACATGCATGATGTTCCGCCGTCATCGCGGAGCCCAACCAGCCGCATTTGGGCACATCCAGACCCTTGTGGATGTAATCGATGTCTGGGCGCCAAAAATATATTGGGGCTACAAAGCCAGCAACAAATCGACGGGACATGCTGGTGCGTCGCTTGATCGTTATTTGCGATTGTCACTCATGGAAATTGTTTAGGCACCAGCGAATGGCCTTTACCCCCGATGGCGTTCAAGCCTGATATGTCCCAGATTGCATGAGCACGCCGTATCCCCTTTCATAATAGCGCCAGGGTGGGTGTTTAATTTGCTACATGGACTTGGTTTGTTTCAAATATATATTCTAATTATATCTACCACTTACCGCATCTCTTCCACCGGACATCGTGCCCACCCATTCATCTAGTTTCACGACCCAATAGCTTTCATTTCACGACATCATTTTTTGTAGCTCTAGCATGGATCCTCCTGTATTTTTACCTTCAATTTACCCTTCTCGCCGCATGGCTTTCGGAATTTCCCCCGACGTGTTTTATACTTCTCACAAGTCTTTTGAAAAACTCGGGATAATTACATCAATGCCAATATATGTATGTATAGCTGAACAACAGACCACTAGCAGTGCGCCAATTGAAAGTCGTGGTCATATAATCTTGCATTGAAGCATGTAGGCAGTCGAAGGCATGAAGTAGGCATGGGGTTGTGTTGTAACGAGCTTGATCACGTAACCTCACCTTCAACTTCCAATTTCAATATCATTTGACACCATGTCGCGGCTCGCTCGGAGGAGTCGCGACAGCATTCCTCAGTATCATGATTCGTCTCCCGTCCTCTGAGCCCGCTTTTCAGCTCTCGCAGATGTAACTGAATCTGTGCGTATGTTGTTTCCACGACATGAGCACGTCTTGCGAGTCCGCCAGCCCGCGGTGTCGACCGCGAAAGCATCTTTTCTATTGCCGCGGTACCGTGCCCTGCAAGGACACGCCCTTCTGAAGTCTTTTCCTGTCCGGTTCTCGTGGATTTCTCTACCTCTGATGACTGGGCGAGCCGCAGTTTTTTTGAAATCCTGTTTAACCTCCATCGGGGAGGGTGTCCCTATGGTAGAGGTGAACTGCGAGCCGCAGTTATCACGGCTATTATTAGCTATTAGCTATTAGCTACGCCGCCGTGGGCGGGGCCCTGTCGCAGAATAAACCCCGATAAAACCAGATAAAATGAAATGGAAATGGAAGCCGACAAAGGACGGCGGGGTCAAGATTGGCGCCGTGAAGCACAGCGAGGAGGTGGCCCCCGGCTCCGGCTCCGCGCCTATTCGGTCCGCGCTGGCGGTGTACGCGACCATCCTGCCCGCGGGCGTCTCGCGCGCACGCATATTCCAACTCAGCAGCACCAAGGGCTATATCCACGTCGTCCAGACGTCCGGGTACAACGTCGGCAAGGCCAAAGGCGCGAAGATCAAGCTGGCGGGCAGTGAAGGCGGAGCTGCGGGAGGGCGACGGGGCGCACATGATGCTCGTGGCCGGAGGGAGGTCAGGGTGCAGAACATCGGCTCCCGCGCTGCGGAGGTGCTGCTCTTTGAGATCGAATAGAGGCTTGTGCTCAGGGCCTCAGGCCCCAGGCTGAGGATGCCCGGAACGGACTCGTGGAACGGTGGGGTGGCAGAATCCAGATTGAGGTCGTGTACAAGGAGTGCGCGTCGAGCCGCGAGCGAGAGTCTTGCTCGTTGATTGCGTGCAGCCACATAGCCCATTACTGACTTTGTGTTGCATGGGCACGACTCTCCACGCAGATCATGGATGTGCGGGTGCTTGATTGGGTGCTTGGCCAAGCACGCGGAGAGCGCGAGGCAAAGGCCAGGGGATGGCGTTCGCAAGCCACGCGATTCGGCACTCCAGTTATGCTCAGACATGGCCCCCTTTCTCTTTCGTTGTTATATACTGATACTGCACTGGACACGGCTGTCCTCGATGTCGCGGAGAGATAGAAATAGCCTGGGTAGTGGTGGCGATGTGGACCATGGTGATAGCGGCACTAGTACTGGTAGATCCCGGACTCGACTCGATGTGGTGAGGGTTGAAGTTCTGCGACTTGCTTTCAGCTGTGTCCAGGCCCCGCATAAGATCTCCTCTTGGCGGGAATACCACGATTGCCAGTGCGATAGTAACCAAATTCTGCTTCCGCGGACTAGAAACACGCGCAAACGGGGATAACACATAGTAATTTGGACGGGTGTGGCGTTTCAGAACGCATGAGTGGTGCTCCTTTATTGATGCAGCAAGGTAAATGTTCGAACGATGTCAACGGAGGGGGCCCAAGGAGTTAGAGGGAGTTAGGCCGAGGTGCTAGTGACAGGGAGTGGCGAAGAATGACGCCTTTGCAATCGAGACATTCTCAGTGTTGGTCAGAGCCCAAAATGTAGACGTGGACTGTTGATGCATAAGCTGCTGCGGTATTCAGCCACAAGAATGCGCAGCCACCCGGCAGAGATCGCGAAGAGAGGAGATTTTCGGACAGCATCAGACAGCATCTGAATCGGGGGGCACCGTATCAGTCACTGAGTCAGCGACCGATATCAAATGCGAGCGGTGCTGCGCTCCCATCAACGTCGGACGTTGCTGATAAACCGAGGACCGGAGCGCAAGACGATGCATATGGGGGTCTGCTTGAGGTTCTTGCCGGCTTTGTACTATTGACAGTAGTTGGATAGAATATACTGCCAGCTAGTACAGGGTCTGTTGAGAAGAAGACTGGTCGTTGTGCTGGCTGTTGTCGTTGTTGGAACGCCGGGGAACGCCTCCGAACAGCCTCGGCTCACCTACGCAAGCCTTATGCGCTGACTAAGCAGCTTAGCCACGCCCCCTCCCACGCGCAGTTGCCACTGCCTCGCCTTTCACAATCGATATCCACTCATCTTCAACGCAACTTTCTTCCTCATCGTCAACAGCAGCGAGCCCATCGGCGCCCGCACCACAAACACCAGCGAGCCCACCACCCCATCGCCGCCGCCACGATGCAAGTCGACGCATCGCTCGGGCCCACGACGCCCTCGTTCGCCTTCCCGTCCTCCTTCGACGACTTCTTCAACATGGACCTCGTATCGTCCCAATCAGCCCCCTCCTCCGCCTCCTCCCCCGCCTCCTCCCCGCGCTCGCCCCCGGGCGCCCCCTCGTTCCCGCTCACCCCCCCGCAGCAGCCCATGCTGTCCTCCTTCGCCTACGACGGCGGCATGGCGGGCAGCATGGGGCTGGACGGCAACGGCGAGTACCTCAGCATGTTCCTCGACGACGACTTCGCCAAGCCGCTCGCGCCCCCGAGCGCCTCGCCGTACGACTTCCTCGGCGCGTTCACGGGCCTTGCGAACAGCGAGGGCACGATGTCGCCGCAGGACGCCTTCCTCGCGGGCATGTCCCCCGCGGACTCGCCGCAGTTCGCCATCGACCCGGCGCTGGTCGATTCGCCTGCTGCCGCGGCGCCTGAGGCGTTCGCCAGCAGCAGCGGCGGCGGCATCAACAATATCGGCATCGGCGCGCTCAACGCGGACAGCCTGACGCACCTCGACGACGACGACGACGACGAGGAGGACGACGAGCCGGAGCGGATCGCGCCCGTCAAGGTCGGCGGGAAGGGCAAGGCGCGCAAGGGCACCGTCGCCTCGGGCGGGATCGCGAAGAAGGCGAGCGCCGCGGAGCGCGAGCGCGACATGAAGGAGATGCGCGAGAGCATGGTCAGCACCGCCGTCGGCAAGATCGAGGACAGGGAGAGCGACGACTGGCGCCCCAGCCCCGAGGAGTACAAGAAGATGAGCAGCAAGGAGAAGCGCCAGCTCAGGAACAAGATATCCGCGCGGAATTTCAGGGTGCGACGAAAGGGTGTGTATTTTCAGTATATTCATAGTTTCACTTGGGACGCACGCTGACTCTGCCTGGTACAGAATACATCTCGACGCTCGAGGCGGACATCTCGGAGCGCGACGCGCTCATCTCCGCCATCCGCTCCGAGCTCGGGTCCTCGCAGAACGAGAACATCGCGCTCAAGCAGGAGATCGCCGCGCTCAAGAACGGCCTCCTCCAGAACCGCGGCCCCACCGCCGCCTCGCCTACCGCCGCCTCCTCGCCCCCCCCCCCCCCCCCCCCCCCCCCCCCCCCACCCCCCCCCCCCGCCCCCCCCCCCCCCCCCCGCATCCCCCCCCTCCGCCACATCAGCATCAGCATCAGCCGGCATCGCGACCCCCCCGCGCTCCCCGCTCCTCACGCCCAACACGCAAAAGGACCTCCCCTCCGCCTTCGCCGCCGCCGCCTCCCCGCGCCCGTTCTGGGGCGGCGCGGGGCTCGGCATGGGCACGGGCATGGGGTACACGCCCGTGCACACGACGTTCGTGCCCCCGCTCGCCGCGCTCGCGCGCAAGGGCGGGCGCGAGCTCGAGAACCTGAACCCGAATCTGAACGCGCACGCGGGGGTGCCGCCGATGATGGAGCGCGGGATGGAGAGGGAGAGGGCGCCGAGCCCGCCCATTGCGGAGCCGAGTATGTTCGTACAGACGCCTGCGTCCGCCAAGGCGTCCCCGGCCCTCGCACACGCGAACACGAACGCCAACGCCGGGATGGGCAACGGCGGGCTGGGCGCGTTCGACGCGTTCGCGGACATGAACCCGTTCACGCTGAAGACGCTCGACGCGTACCGCATGCAGCTGTGGGGCAAGATGGCCGCGCAGGGGCATTTGTATCAGCAGCAGCAGCAGTTTGCGCAGCTGCACCAGCACCAACAGCAGCCGCAATCGCAACACCAACAACCGCAATCGCCGCAACAACAACAGCAACAACAACAGCAGATGCTGCAGCAGCAGCTCAACGCGACCCAGCAACAGCAGCAGCAGCAGCAGCAGCAGATCTCGGGGCTCGCACAGGCGATGCGCCCGGCGTTCTTCAGGGATGCGGGGCTCGCGGGGATGCTCGCCGGCAAGGGCGCCACCTCCTCCTCCTCCTCGCCTTCGTCTATTTCGTCTTCGTCTGCGGCGTACCCCAGCCCGCCGGGCACGCCCAAGCTGTCGGCGGCGGCGGCGGGCGCGCGGGCGGAGCGCGAGAGCATGCAGCGCGACGCGATATACGCCGCGCTCGCGAGCCAGACGCTGCTCGGCAAGCTCGGCAATGCCTTCTGGGACGCGTTCTCCGGCTCTTCCTCTTCCTCCTCGTCCCTGCCTGGCTCTTCTTCCGCGTCGCCGTCGTCGTCTCCCTTTTCGTCGTCGTCGTCCGGGAAGCAGTGGGACGCGGAGAAGGTGCGCAAGGTGCTCGAGGGCAAGGCGGTCGTGCGCGTCGTCGACGTCGAGCAGCCCGCGCCGAAGGCGGTGGCGGTGGCGAGTGCAAGTGTGGCTGCAGGGGCGAAGGCGGATGTGAAGGTCGCGACGTGCGGGACCGACTGCCTGACGAAGGTGCTCGAGGAGAGCATGCGCGGGCTCACGCTCGCGGGGAAGAGCGCCAAGTAGATGCGAAATGTGAATATGAAGTGTGAGTCTTTCTCTGTTGAATGTGCGAATATAGAATATAGGCTGATGGTGTTCCCTCGCAGTGAAGAAGTCAAAGCCGAAGAAGTCCTGTCCGATTCCCGATCTTTTGTATCCATTTGTCTCATTTTTTCTCGTGCTGTGCGTCCTGTGTCTACTAGTCTAATAAGCGTCCCCCACCGCCACTAGGGCGCGCCCCACCCTCCTTCCTCCTGTTATACCGCCTCTCTGGCTACCGGGTTTTCTGCTTGGTCTCTGCCCTCCTCTTGTCCTCCTGTCTTATCCCTAATCCACTCCAAACATCGCCATTCCACCCATCCACCCATTCCACCGCGCCCAGCCCCGCTCATCGCGCATCGCATGCATGCATATACTTTACAATCCACTATCCACTACATTCCCGGGTCACCGTCCTATTTCCGTCTGCGTACGAATACGAAAAACTGTCATATATATATTGCATTGAATACTACTCTGCTGCTTCGAATACTTTGGCTAAGAGCCGTGTGCTCGTTGCTTTCGTTTTGTTTCGACTTTGCGCTGTTAGAAGAGGTGCAGTTTAGGACGACTGAACTGTGAGTGGTGACATTAAGGTCAGAATGATATAGTTGCGTGCTGTCGTGCCCAACTCACCTTGCATAATGACATCGGTATCATCGTCGGAGAGATAGTCGACTTCACCCTGCTCTGCCGCGATGTGCAATGCAGCGGCACTGTCTTTATGCAGGAAACTGACGTCGGCCCCGTGTTCGATGAGAAATTGCACCATGGTACCGGTCTCGTATTCTTCCTCCTCCAAGGTCTCGCGCCATTTCTGAGACGCGATGTGCAATGCAGTGGCACCGTCCTTGTCCTGGATATTGACGTCGGCCCCATGTTCGACGAGAAATCGTACCATGGTGCCGGTCTCGTAGTCTTTTAGCTGCGAGGCTTCGCGCCACATCTGAGACGCGATGTGCAATGCAGTGGCACCGTCTTCGTCCTGGATATTGACGTCGGTCCCGTGTTCGACAAGAAATCGCACCATGGTATCGGTCCCGTAGTCTTCCTCCTTCAAAGCCTCGCGCCACATCTGGGACGCAATGTGCAATGCAGTGGCACCGTCTTTATCCTGGATATTGATGTCTGCCCCGTGTTCGACGAGAAGTCGCACCATGGTACCGGTCTCGCAGTCCTCCTCCAAAGCCTCACGCCACGTCTGAGACGCAATGTGCAATGCGGCGGCGCCGTCTTTATCCTGGATATTGATGTCTGCCCCATGTTCGACGAGAAATCGCACCATGGTACCGGTCTCGTAGCCTTCCGAGTCACGCCACATCTGAGACGCAACGTGCAATGCAGTGGCACCGTCATTATCCTGGATATTGATGTCTGCCCCGTGTTCGACGAGAAATCGCACCATGGTATCGGTCTCGTAGTCTTCCTCTGATGCCTGGCGCCACCTCCGGGATGCGAGTTGCAACGCAGGGACGCCGTCTTCATCCAGGATATTAATGTTGGCCCCGTGTTCGACGAGGAATCGCACCATGGTACCGGTCTCGTAGTCTTTCTCCGAGGCATGGCGCCACCTCCGAGACGCGAGGCGCATTGCAGGGGCGCTGTTTACATCCAGGATATTGATGTCGGCCCCGTGTTCGACAAGAAATCGCACCATGGTACCAGTCTCGTAGTATTCCTCCTTCGGGACCTCGCACCACCTCCAAAACGCGATGTGCAATGCAGGGACGCCGTCTTTATCCAAGATATTAATGTCGGCCCCGTATTCGATGAGAAATCGCACCATGGTACCGGTCTCGTAGTATTCCTCCTTCGGGGCATTACACCACCTCCAAGACGCGATGTGAAATGCAGGGATGCCGTCTTCATCCAGGATGTTGATGTCGGCCCCGTGTTCAACGAGAAATCGCACCATGATACCGGTCTCGTAGTCTTTCTCCGAGGCCTGGCGCCACCTCCGAGACGCGAGTTGCAACGCAGGGACGCCGTCTTTATCCAGGATATTGATGTCGGCCCCGTGTTCGACGAGAAATGTCGCGATAATCTCCTGGCCGCTTTCATATGCATAGTGTAATGCAGTTTGACTACGATGATCCTGGACATTGCCGTCTGCACCGTGCGAGAGAAGAATTCGGACAACAGCCTCGTCGCCTCGCTTGGAAGCGATGTGCAATGCAGTGGCACCCTCACTATTTTGGACATCGACATCGACACCATGCTCTAGGAGAAATGGCGCGATAATCTTCTGGCCACTTTGAGACACGTAGTGTAATGCAGTTTGACCGCGGTAATCCTGGACATTGGTGTCTGCGCCGTGCTCGAGGAGCATTCGGACAACAGCCCCTTCGCCTTCCTCGGACGCAATGTGCAATGCAGTGGCGCCCTCACTATTTTGGACATCGATATCGGCACCGTGCTGAACGAGAAATGTCGCAATAACTTCCTGGCCACTTTGAGACGCGATGTGCAATGCAGTGGCACCCCCATTATTTTGGACATCGACATCGGCACCATGCTCGACGAGAAATGTTGCAATAACTTCCTGGCCACTTTGAGACGCGATGTGCAATGCAGTGGCACCCCCATTATTTTGGACATCGACATCGGCACCATGCTCGACGAGAAATGTTGCAATAACTTCCTGGCCACTTTGAGACGCGATGTGCAAGGCAGCGGCACCCCCATTATCCTGGGCATCGACATCGGCACCATACTCGACGAGAAATGTTGCAATAACTTCCTGGCCACTTTGAGACGTGATGTGCAAGGCAGTGGCACCCTCATTATTTTGGGCATCGACATCGGCACCATGCTCGACGAGAAATGTCGCAATAACTTCCTGGCCACTTTGAGACGCGATGTGCAATGCAGTGGCACCCTCATTATTTTGGACATTGACATCGGCACCGTGCCCGACGAGAAATGTCGCAATAAACCCCTGGCCACTTTGAGACGCGATGTGCAATACAGTGGCACTCTCACTATTTTGGAGATTGATATCAGCGCCATGCTCGAGAAGAAATGTCGCGATAGCCTCCTGGCCACTTTGAGACGCGTAGTGTAATGCAGTTTGACCATGGTGATCCTGGCCATTGATATTGGCTCCATGTTGAAGTAGCAATTGTACGGTGGCCTCCTGGCCTCCGCGACAGTCCCCCTGTAACGCAGTCCCAAATGGTGCCTTGAAAAATCCAACATCAACACCGTGATCAGGCAGAAGCCGCGTGATCGCTAGATGAACGTTCCACAAGGTCTTGTGGTCAGCCGGATGGGGAGAGGTAATGGCATCCGACGACCTCTCAGTGTAGCCACTGTAAATGCAGTGCCGTACAATTCTTCCGCCACGGACAGCTTTAACTGGGGTGTATGTTTTAGGAGTAGATTGACAATCACATGGTGGCCTTCACAAGCAGCCCCGTAGAGGGCTTTGTAATACCAGAACCCTCCTTTGTCGAGATTAGTGCCGCGCACAAGAAGCTGCTGTACAGTTTTGCGTAGTCCGAGAAGCGCGGCGACGTAGAGAGGTGTAGATATTTCGGCAGAGATTTGATCAATTTCCTCCCTTTGCCGCATTTTACCAGAATGTCTAAACCGACCATAAATTTTATGACCAATTAGGCCTATCCAGTTTGCGTACGAGTTCGGTGCAGCAGTGAAGAGATGGGATAGTAATGTTTGAAGAGCCGTTGGTAATGGAATGTCGTTACATCCTCGGAAATGGGCAGTCCAATGCTCAGCTGCGTAGCGGGCGAGGGGCAAGGTCGCGATGCTCACATCATCCAGCGAGTTCAAGATGCCGAAATGCAAGAGATAGGCCAGGCATGTCTGTGCGATCAGGGAGTGGGACTGGCTGGAATTGATTCGGTAATAAGCTGCCGGACCACTCGCGATTTGGTCCGAGAGGAGATAATCCTTGACGGACATGTGCGACAACTTGACAATGCCTGGAAAACTTGTCAGTGGGGGTTGGATCGCGAGAAAAGCTTCGAACATACCCTCAAACTGGGTGACAAAGCCGGAACATATGGTGAGAACATCTTTAATATCCATATATCGAAGCTCCGGGTCATAGCACGGTCGTTCACTTGCTTGGAAGTCGACAGTAACGACTTCGGCAAGTTCTTCGAGTGTGATTGGTCGTTCAGAGAACGCCATCCACTGCAGAAATCGCCGTAGATCATCGCGTTTAGATGCCCTGGCCCTGAGGAGCAATCGCTTGTACGTCTCCTCGATATCTTTCGGTAGCGCGTGTAATTGCTGCTTCAGGCTGCGTAGATTGGAGCACTGAATCAACTCCGCGAGCTGTAAAGCCACCCATCGAAAGCTACCAGACTCCTGTTAGACGGTTCGACACAAAATAATTATGTTCACGCACCTGCCGTCAGCCCCTTCAAGCAATGTACATCTTATAAGCGTTCGAATTTCATAGCTCCATCTTGTCAATTCCACGAGGCTCTCATCGAGGAATTTCACGATGTCAGGATTTGATGATCCTCCTGCGAAACTGACGCGCCACAGTCCATTTATAATGGCAAGGCTATCCTCGATGTCCCGCTCCCGACGACTAGACAGCAGCACATGCAGTCTCCCCCCACGCCAGCACGAAATACCCTTGAGCCAGCGAAGAAGCTTGTGTCTGTCTGCGCACTCATCAAGTGCGTCAATGATAATGTAGGCATGTTGGAATTCTCCGATGATGGTCTGCAGAGCCGCCTCAAGGACAGCAAGAGATGGTTCCGGACGACTCGGACCGTCGCCATACATGTCCTTCAACGCTGCAGGTATGTGACCCAGTTGGTGCCATAACTGTAGGATGAGTGAGCGGATAAATTTCTCGTGGAGTGATAGCTCGCTTTCCGCATTGCGGCTATCGAAGAAGAAATACGCGCAGGCGGAAGACGGTTGTTCTTTGCAGTGCCTGATCATGTCTTCGATGACAGAAGAGCTAACCAGATGCCAATCCACTAGTTTAATTCCTGGTAAATGAAAGATGGAAGGATGAGACTGACCATATGATAGTTTTACCGCAACCAGCTACATGCATATTTGAGCCTATGTATAGTTGCGCTCCATTTGCCAAAAAAAACTCACGAGATCCATACAACCACAGAAGTCCGTTTGGTACCGCTTTCCATCTGGTGAAAGCGTCACCGCAGATGAACCAAGAACCGGTATGCGCATGATGGGTCTCGCGTGCTGCGTGATAGTTTTTGGAGGTTTCGGGCGCAGCTAACCATCGATAGACTTCCCTCACGAAGGCTTCATATCATCAGTCAGTAGAAGTCCACTCGGCGTGGAGCAACATAAAATTACCCTCTTCTTCGTCAGTAAGATTCACGATGCAATCAACATTGATGATGTGACCACCGACGTTGGTGACTACGCCCGATACATTGGAGGTACTGAAAGATTGCTGTACCGCATCATCAAATTATTAAACAGCCTATCAATAGACATAAACAACGTACTGCACTAGAAACTGGTGGCAGGGTCGACGACGAAGCCTCGGCGTTGGAATCCCTCAGTCTGCCGTCAAACTCCAGCCTCGACTCTTTCCTTCGCGGCTCGTCAACATCGCCCGTGGTAGATATCCTAGAGAGAGATCGCTTGTTTCTTGAAAGCATATCGGCTGTCCCCTGCGTTCGTCGATGTGCTTGTGATGGTTTGAGATGAGAGTTGCGATTGCTGTGAATAACGGGCGCCAAACGAGCGCTGGGAAGAATGACAATGTACAACAATTTCCCAGGTAGGGCATTCAGTCTTCCTTGAACAAAGACATGCTAGACCTGAGGTCTGAGCGTATGTTGAGTCTGCGGTATTTGGCGTGTAAACTTGTGCAAACCTGTCTCTTTTTATATATATCTCACGTTCAAAATAGCTAGCCAGACCGTGCTACAAGATTAAGCTAATAACGAGGACAGCCGACCAAGATATTCCCATAACGATGGCTATACAAAGATTATGAACGCTAGGACCGATTATATCTGTGCATGTGGTAGGTTAGTGTGTGAAGCCATCTCTTGAACTCGCATCGACAATTATGACCACCGAACTTCAGAGGAAAATTTCCCTCGATGGCATAAAGCATTCCTCTAAGGATAACATTACAAAGATGACTCATAACCAAGGCTCTCAAATCTGCAAAAAGGTGCTCGCCGAAATAACTCAAACGACTGGCACCCACAGCTGCCCACAGATACCCCCCGCACCCTCATCCGCAAACAGGAAGTTCAGCATACCCGCCAGCCGAGTCCCTCCCTGCGCTATCAGCTTCTCGATGACGAACTCGTCCCCGATCTTGCCGGCGTACTCTGGCGTGTCGAGCTCCAGATACGGCGCATCATCCGCATGCGCCTCGTCCTCGTGCTCCGTTTTGCTGCACATGTCGTGCTCGAAATGGTCCGCATCGTGGTAGCGCGCGCGGTACGGGTGCTCGTCGAGCGCCTTGGGGAAGATGAAGTCGCAGTTCATCGCGTTGATCGGCTTGGCCCACGCGTACGGGCAGATCAGGTCGTCGTCCGTCTCGCCCGCGACGTTCCTGTTGCTCCTGAACATGCCCATGACGGTTCTGACACGACAGCTGTGAGCCTAGGAGCCAGTGAGCGCTGGCGGGCGCACATTGGGATCGGTGAGTGCGTAGGGCTGGGTAGGTGACGCGTGGGGATCGGCGGGTGTGTAGGGCTGTGGCTGCGTGCGGGCGTGGGGACTGGGTGCAGGTGTACCTGCATGACTGCTGCGTCGGCGGGCGCGTTGGGTTGCATGGGCGCCAGCTGCGTTGGTGGGTGCGTCGAGCTGCGTGCATAGGACTGCGCATGCGCTTGGGCAGATGGGGCTTGCAGCAGCCCGTCGAAGTCGGCAGTGTCTGCACGGATCGACAATGCGGTACGTGCTGGTGCGCACGACCAAGGTATAAAGGATTTGTAGCGCGCGACGGCAGCTGCGATATCAGATTGCGCTCAGGTGAACGACAGCGGGTGAACCGGGAAGTCTCTCCTCCCCTCTTCACGCGTCCCCTCACTCTCCCACTTGCCCATCGTAGTCGGTGTGCGGTGTGCGAATCCGGCTGTGGATCTGCGGGCTGGCCGTCACAGTCCGGGGGCGCAATGCCCATCCCAGGACCAGCAGCACCACGTTGCTAGTGTCCCGGCTGGTGGTATCCGCGGGAGTATTTGGTGGAAGAGTTCATGGGCGGGTTGAAGCCTGTCGACGGGTATGCGCAATGCGCGAGCGTACATATATACCCGTTTAGTGAGGACGCAAACTGATGGCTGTGAGAGCTGCGCGTTAGTTGAGCTGGAAGCGCTGGAAGAACGCGAAGTCGGCCATGTTGGGCATCGTGATTGGTACTTGTATCTGCAATGTATTATTAGCCTAATTACAGCGACATAAACATTGATGGATGGTGAATCACAGTAACAGGATCAAAGGACCCTTGCGGTGACCGTCAGATCACAGTCGATGGGACCTCGCGGTTGATGGCCTCGTGCCAGTCGCAAGTAGGAGGTACATGGATTGAATCCCGATGCAACGTCGATGAGGATGAAATGAAGGCTAGTGAGGTGTCCATGACGAGTCTGGGATATGTACGGCTCAAAGTTGGCTCAAAGTGACGGAGCGATATGATGAACGCAGAAGATGTCAATGTCCCAAATAGGCAAGAGGCCGTCAACGCCACATTCTGCGGGGAACGCGGATGTCTGTACGCGCGGGGGAAGAAAATAATAAAAGTGCAACTACTACGAGTAGAACCAAACTAGAACGCCATGTAACCATGTGTAAACCCGCCTCTTTTTATATGTATTTCGCAAGTTGCCAGCGTTTAATATTTATGCCAGCGGCCTCCAAGCCCATCGCGCATGCCATGCAGCCCGCCGGCCTGAGCCGCAAACTGCTCCTGACTGGCAGTCGAGTGTACCAGTATTGTAACGAGCACAGACCTTGCCATTGATAGCTTGATAGCTTGATAGCAAGCTCGACCTGCCCTCTTTTGTGGAAGCTCTGATTATACACCATCGAGGCGCGGCTCGCGATGGCAGATTTCAACTTGATCTACTTCATGTATGCTATTTAAGTTCTAACGTCCGACATCGTGCGTGTTCTCCAGCGCCGTAAACGCAATGAATTATGAGGCGCCTTGGCTTCGTGTATGATTATTTTTATTTGGGGCCGGGTTTAAATTTGTGTTTTTGTCTGTGTGTGCGTCGTATTTCTCGTCCTTGTTTGTGCCTCGCTTCGGGCTTTCCTCGGCGTTAAGATGGCCTGCCCTCTTCGCCATTCGCCGAGCCAACGGCTAAATGCCATACATCCTGCGCTACCCTGTTCCGATCCGGTATGTACAAGGCGCGGGTGCTGAATATTGAATATTGAATGCTCGGGTGCTTATTCCACCTGTCGTTACGAGGACCTTCGAACACTGCACGCGCCTGCTGGCATTCATGTGGATAGCGATTTCTGGCTCTGAAAAGTGTTCGTGTTTTGAGTGGAGATGGTCCCCATGAGATCCGCGGAGTAGATAGGGTTTGTCTGGGTGATGGCAGTGGCATCCAGGGTGTTTTCCAAGGACGCACGGTCCGAGGAGGTGTCCGTGGCATAGTCATAAGCGTCTTCTGCGTGCATTCGCCTGTAATGACGATATAAGCAGGTAACCACCACCGGGAGATTGCAGACAATCAGCGCCATGGAGGTCTGGCGCACACAGAGTAAGAATCCGCTTGCACATCGAAAATCAGGGCGACGTACTTCCAAATAGCCAGTCAAGGCAATGACGAGCAACATATCCGCGCGTATCACAAAGACGGCGTGCACGATGCTGAACACGGTGGTGAGGATACTCGCAGAGAACAGGCCCCGTATCAGCTTGCGCTGACTTTTGAGCTGCCGCGCACTCCGGAGCAGACGCGACGCCATGGCCACCAAAAGGACGTCCGATACAACGTCCACTGGAGAAGTCGATTAGCTGACTCCATGCGGGCAGGAAGCGGTGCATACTGCATATCCCGGTGATGCCGACGCTGTCACCAACGTCGCATCCTTGGGTGGTGTTATCCATCCATGACTTGACGTCCCTGCACATGCACACCTTTTGGATGATCTGGGCGGCAAAACAGCAGGCAAAAATACCGGCGGTCAGATTGGCCGCCACCCTGAGGCGACTAGCCGGATGCGATATCCTGATAAACGAGAATGTGAAGCTCGTGCGCGCGGCCCTAAAGTGAAAGTGAAAGTTATTGTTTGTTCTGCCTCCACGCACTGAACGCAACTTGTGCCACTTACCACAGCGCACACGTGTTGGCTACATTGCTAAGCCACCACGAGATCACGAACGCGGGTTTGTCGGGATGGGGTTCTGCAACTGACGCGAGCGGTTCAATTTCGCCGAGCGAGCGACGAGTGCTATTTGTGTGACGCACCAACAATGGTGAACCACCAATACGCCGAAACAAGGCCGATTGTGCAGGCCATCGCAACAGCAGCCCAGAGATCTTCCCACCATAACTGGCGTCTGCGATACTGGATTACGAGGCGAAATGTGGTGATCGCAACGGCCAAGCAGGGGAATGCTGTTGAGACAACTGTGCGGGCGTCAGCGTCGATTGGGTTGGGTTGGAACTTGGTGGGCTGCATAGCGTACACACCCTCGTCAAAGACAGTCAGTGATGGCATGTGTCCGAGCGTGCAAGATCATGGGGTCGACAGAATGGGAGTGACCTCGGTCGGAGGGGAATGGGATGCGAAGTTGAGCGCTCCAGCCTCCACTTGCCATGTAATTATTAAGGGCATATCCTAACGTTAACAGCGAGCGCTGTCACCGTTGGTAGCTAGCGCTATGGCAACGTTAAAAGTATCGCGTCGACCTTACTATTACAGACCACACCCGCGATTTCCCCGCGATCGCATGTGTGTAAACATAGGGATGTGAGTTGGATGAATACTTAGCTTAGATTCGGCGTTAAGTATGGTCAAGTCACAAGTATTTCTTGACAGGGGGGATCCGAATACTACGCAGCGTTGGGGTTTGACTGAAAGCGATATACTGCAGGCGACTGCGGGGAGCTTGAGATGATGGGTGTGAGGATGAAAAATATATAATTTATCTTATCTACATACATGATCGCAAGCCGTTGGGCATATTTTGTACAACGCCGGCCCAGCCGCCGTTTCATTCGTCGGAGATAACATCCTGCTCGTCAGCCGCATCGCACTCATAAAGAAAAATGTTTTTCTCCCTTTGCGGGCCCGAGGTGCACTCACAGTCTGGGAATGTTTATGACAAACGAGGTTGAGGCCCGCGTAGAAACAGAACGCACCGGTGGCGCTCATGGCGAGCAGCATGCGCGGGAAGGTGATGCTGAGGACGGCCGCCCAGCCGAGGCAGGTGGTGACGGCGAAGGCCATGCCCTGCTCGCGTTGCGCCAGCGGGAAAACCTCGGCGGAGTAGGTGAACGGCACGGGCCCTTCGCCCGGGGAGTAGAACGCGGCGAACATGTACACGAAGAGCGCGACCGCGCCGATGCGGGCAGTCCCAGCTTCCATGGGGATGAGGAAGCAGAAACCGGCCGCGAGGAGGGTCCATGCCATCTGCGGGAAGGTAAACAGGAGCAGGTTGCGGCGCCCGAAGGTGTCGATGGTGAAGAGCGCGGGGAAGGCGAAGACGAAGTTGACCGCGCCGAAGCCGACAGAGGCGAGCAGCGCTTGGCGGTTCGAGTAGCCTGCTTCAGAGAAGATGGTCGAGGAGTAGAATGCGATGACTGGGGGAGATGTTAGCATTCGAGTTCAGAAGAAGGAGAAGAGATATACACACTGTTAATGCCGCACATCTGCTGCGCCAACATGACCGTGAAAGATGCGAGGGTAGCCCTCCGCACACGCGGGATCGTGAATAGCTCCGTGAACCGCTGCACGTAGTTTGCGCCCCTGACAATCTTCTGTTCCTCCACCAGCTGAATGTGGATGTAGTACAGATCGCGGCTCGCCTGCAGCTCCGTGAAGCGCAGCCTCTTCAGACTCTTATACGCCTCCGGGTAGCGGTTCTTCTTCATCAGCCACCTCGGCGACTCGGGGCACCAGAAGATACCAATGGCGAGCGGGACGGCGGGGATGAAGGCGGAGGCAAGCTGCAGTCTCCACGCGTTCTTGCCGACGTTCTCGACGATGACGTTCGCTGCATAGCCGAGGAAGAGGCCAAAGGCTGTCCAGAGCTGCCAGCCCATGACGAGCGCGCCGCGGATCTGCGCGGGCGAATTCTCGGCCGCGAACATGGGGACGGTCGCTCCCTTGGCGCCCATGCCGATGCCGAGGACAAGACGGACGATGAGAAGGGTCTGCCAGGAGTGGGTAAATGCCGAGGCAATGGGGGTCGCGATGAGGATCAAGGCGCAAATGAAGATCGTTCCGCGACGGCCGAGGTAGTTGTTCAAAGGGTCGCTGAGCCAGCACCCAAGGAGGGCACTCGAGAGGTACGGCGCGGCGTTGATCACACCGACCAACCACGAGTTGGCGGCGGCGTTGGGCGTACCGGGGGTGGTGGGGATGCCGAACTCGAGGGGGAAGGACAGATTTGCGCCGTTGGACCCGGTTTGGTCCCAGCCCTGCGTCGCCGCGCCGATGGAGCACAGGAACACGGTGATGTAGAGCGTCAAGGGGTGCGACCACTTGTGCCCGCGTTCATGGCGGATGACATCTTTGTCCGTCGAGTCCAGTTCCGAGAGGGACTCAAAGTCCGCCGGGTTCTGTGCAACTGTAAACGGTTTAGTGTAAGTACATTAATATCACGTGACGGCTGTACTCACGGACGGCGCCCTTTTGCAAGTGCGGCAGGATATCGGTGAGCTCCTTCTCAGCGGCAAAGGCCTCGACATTGCGGATGAGGCGGTCGCGCGGGATACCGTATAACGGGTTCTTGATCTTGGCTGCGAGGTTCTCATTGACGTCGAGGACGCTCGCCGACTCGATCTGCTTGTCCTCGATCGGTTTTTCGTCCACCGCGCTCATGTTGGGCTGTGGGGAAGGGGGTACGGGAGGAGGAGGTGAAGACGGTACAGCGGAGGTACAGATCACAATCTTCCCCCGCGTTTTCAGCGCTCTTCAAATACGAACGCGTGTAATGTGGCTGTGCGGGCGTTGTGGAGCTAGCGGTGGCAGTACTTTGTGGGGCAATACCGAGGGGGTGGGTCGACCGGATCCGGGGTCCTACTCTGACAGCATACATATCAGTAGGGATGCGGTGGATCGGATGGACAGTTGTCGCACATCTTTGATGCCAAAGCGCTACATATGCAGGCATGCGCAGCTGTAGCGCCATATCTATGGACGCCAAGCCCAGTTTTGCGAAAGAGCCACCAAGCAACCTGATCAGGAATAAGTAAGTCGACTATTTATGTTCTTCCGGCTGGCTGTGGCTAGAATTTCACACCACATCGTTGATATCTTTCACTTTATTGGAGACCTTTACAGCATCTCGAATTTTAGATATCGTCTGGCCAGATCCCTTTCTTGCTTTATACGGATTCCGGAAGTGATTTCCCACGCCCCATGCTTTTGAAGGCTAGTGCGTGCCGCTCAGGACTGCTCAGGACGGTCGCAATGACCGAAACCGATAAGTCAAGTCACACGGTCAATGACTTGTCGATGACTTTGATTGACCGGCCGATTGACTTTAACTTCGACTAGTTCCAAGGGTCATGGGGTGCCAGGTGTCCCGTTGCCATAACGGGTAAGGATCGTTGTACCGAACCTCCACCCGCTCCGCACTCCCGTTTCTTTGATGACGAGACAGAATCAACCACCGCGGACAGCCCAGCAAATCATACTGAGCAGCCTGCTTCAAATGATCGCTTTCCGTGACATGGCGACGTGTCACATCAACAGAGTGCTAGAAGATGAGCCTGATCATAAGTGTGTTTTTAGACTGAGATGCTGAAGGAGAGGAGGAGGTGAATGCCGATGTGGATGACAGCACAGACGAAATCTTGTTGGGGTATATGTTAGACTTTATGTTAATAGATATTACAGTATCTCAGCTTTCAAGTACAGTGAGCGGCAACGGCTCTGACTGGCGAAAAAGTCTTTTTGTCTACGGACACAAAGCTACTGCCTAATATGGTAGGCGGTAGGCGGTCGGTCAAAGTCAAGTCAACATGTGGTCAAGTCTTGACCGAAATCGGTCAAGTCATGACTTTTGTTGACTAGTCAATGACCGGCACAACACTGGTGCCGTGCCGCTCAGGACTTGCTCAGGACAGCGCCCAGCAGACAGGAGGACGAGAAGGCGAGCGATAGGGGAGATTAACACTAACCTAACCCAAATGAGCCATTAAGACATGCCCGTAATGCGTGGTGATAACATATATCTTTCTGTCTCTCTCTACGTTTGACAAGCCTGGTTTTCCCTCCTCAGCGTCCGACAGACTCCCCCCAACCCAGCGTCACTGTAGAGTTCCACTTGAATCCTATTCATTCCATGGAGAAACAGGAGGAGGAAGAGAGTGAGCAGCTAGTGCACACGGGCTTTTGGGACAAAGATCCTGAGAGCACAGGTGCAAGAAAGGCTTACCTCAAGATCGTAACCATGGGTGGGATGGTAGCCTCTGTGGCGATCTGGTGCGTACTGACGATATACTGGGGTGCGTTTCGATTTCATGAGGAGCGTGGGTGTATTGACGAACGTATCTGCAGGAGCCTTTTGGCAGACGCTCAGTCTCGTTCACGGCATCCACGGATGCGTCGTGGACTTTGACGGAGGGGATGTTGGCTTGACTGTCTCCCAATATATCGGAGGGATATCAGGCCCTGACCAGCTTACTTGGGAGGTACACCCGGCCAGCATGTACCCCAATGGGCCGAGCGATCTTGCCGAAGCAATCGTGCAAGAAAAATGTTGGGTCGGTATCTCCAGTAGGTTCTATCAGTCGTTCCTATTTACCTTCGATTGCTGATGTCGATTTGCACGCACAGTCAATCCCGGGGCCACAACCAATCTGGCACTGGCGACCACAGAGTCGGATGCAACGTACAACGGTTCCCTGGCTATCACGGCATACACCAACGAAGCTCGCAACGAAAACGCTTAGTACGTTCTTCTGACATTTGGTAAATAAACATTGCTCACATGCTACCCTGAAGCGGTTTCCTCATCCTACCCAATGTACAAGGCCCGATAAAGACGGTGGTTGCGCAATACGCAGAAACATACGTGAAGAGGCTCTCCACGCGCCAAAACATCGCAACCATCCTCTCACAAGCACCCAGCATCGTCACAACGCCAATATCCTTCACCGTTGACAACTTGCGTCCCTTCGACATCGCCGTGTTAGTACTCAAAAATCACACTGACTGCTACTCGTTTACTGACCTACATCACTTATAGTGCCACAGCAGTTGATTTTGTCGGCCTAATTTATCTCCTCACTAGCTGGTACCCGTGCGATGCACGGGATCGACAATCAAAGAAAGTGAAAGTCAATGAGCTTTTGTATATTTGAAATCAGGTAAATGTCAATTTAATGCTACATTATTAATGTTCGCGTAGCCACGAAGCTATTCGGTGATGGAAGAGGCTTACCCCTCTTGAAACGGGCGTCCGACTCAAGAAAATGGGCGCAAATAGGGAACTTTCATGTCAATCTGTAGAAAGCAACGTGGGCCGGATAGGGGGTTTGCCTGTGTCTATGTCCCAGCTTGTACCATTGAAAATAATCCCGAGTGCTTATGACACAGTGCCGTGCCCGTGCCAGTGCCAGTGCCAGTGATCATGTCCATGGGAGTACCCTTGCGAGTGCCCATGCCCATCCAGTTGCCCATGCCCGTACAGTGCCCTTGCCTGTACCAATGCCCGTCCGAGTCCGAGTCCGAGTCCGAGTGTGAGTGTCCGTTTCCGTTTCCAATAAGTACCTTAGCCTGTGCCCATTTGAGTGCTCATGCGAGTTTCCACGTGAGTGTCCGCGCCCGTCTGACTGCTAGGGCCAGTGCCAGTGCTCGTGCCCGTCCGAGTGCTCATGATCATACCCGTGCCAGTATCCGTGCCCGTTCCAGTGTCATGTCAGTAGTTGTGCCTATACCCAGTGCCCGCTCCAAGGCTAGTAGCCCGTACCTCTGACCCGCGCCAGCGCAAGATTACCCGTGCCCGTGCTCGTTCCAGTGCCAGTGCCCGTGCCAGTGGGGAAGCTCAAATGCAAAGTGAGGTGATTTAAATATTGCAGGCGAGTGTTGCAGAAAGCTCTGGAATTTTCTTCCCGTACACTGAAGGAAAGCTGAGAGAAATTCCAGAAACCCGTGCCACGATTTCTTTTACATTTTTGGCATCACTGGGTCTCGGTGTTCCAACTACGTCCATATCCATCCTCTCATGTATTTCTAGAACTTTCGTTATCCTGGTTTCTAGAAACTTCGTTATCTAGGACCGCCTTCTTTTGTAGTGTAGATTTCGTTCACCGAAACCTTGCTTCGCGTGGTCGGAAGCGTCATGTCGAGAACCTGCTCAACACCAGACTGCGTAGCGGTAGAAACAACAGGCCAAGCACCATTTTCGCGTTCCTCGGCATTAATTTTAGCAGAAATGGGTTTAGGGGGCACGACCGTCCTCGTCTCGCATTGCTTGTACGTTTGCGTGGCGGAAAGCACATACCGGGCGAAAGAGTGCTTCAGGTCGGAGATATGGAGATTAGGGGCATTGAGCACTGTGGGTGCTGATAGGTGGTGGACGATGCCCAGGTGATACGCAGACTTGAGCGCCGCTGCGAGCCTCTTGATGTGCTGCGAGTGTGATCGCTTGGCTTGAGTAAGAGTCTGGCTGTACATACACATCATACTCAAAAGTTCCATCGAGTTGCGGCGAGGTGAGATGGCAAATTCGCTGGGGTCTTTCTTCCCTTCCACTTTATGGAGCCGGAAAGGCTTACGTGGCGGAGTTGGGAGCTCGCGCGCGTGTTTCACGTAGGGTAGTGGCGGTAGGTCCAGTCGGGTGCTGGGTGAAACGGGTGAAGCTAATATAGGTAGGAATGGAGACTAAGTCCAGCTCATGAGGGGCAAACGGGAGCTGTAACTTCTAGGGTTCTAGCGCCAAGAGCGTTTTCGCTCCCTCGACCCCCAATTCTAGCAGCGCATGAGCGGCAATCCTGCGCCAGACGACTGCCCTGTCAAGTTTTCAGGGCTGCTGAAACTTCTCCCGCTACCGTCCGCGACCAAGGGGTCCACGCGGAAGTCTATGTGAGAGACGCCAGGGAATTCCAAGAAGAGGTGGACACTACGACTGTACTATTTATATGTTCCAAGAGCTCCCTCTTGAAGGGCTTCCAAAACTTCGAGAGGTTTCCCGACCGTCTACAACCCTTCCGGGTGCCACGATGGCGACCCGTCCAGAGCGAGCGCACCGACGACCGAGTTCCGCTGCTATAGTAAGGGTAGGGGCCTTGGTGGTTCTAGTTCCACGCGTCAAAAATCGGGTAGTAGGAAGAACTATAGCTCTCAGCGACGACTAGCGCGACCCACGCGTCATGGACCTTCTCTTGCAGAGTCGCCGCTTGCAGTTCGACTGCGGGGTTCTAAACCGCCTGTAATCCGTCCGTCGATTTCTACGCCTACGCTGCCTCCCTCTAGCGATGGGCGGACCGATGCTCCTCGTCGAGAAGCACCTCTGGGGCGTCAACACTAGGACTTCGCGACAACCTTATAGTTATAACGACAGGTGATCTAGTTTACTCAACTTCAGTTGTAATAGCAACTTGAAGTTCTCACACCACCAAAAATACCTACATCAACTTGCTAAAATCGAACGTTAGTACACAGACTTAAGACCGTTGCGTCAAACTGAGGACGTCCTAATCCTCGGTGTATACACCGCCACGAACCACAGGTGGGGGATAGAATAGTCGAACATATGCTGCTTTCTCCTGACTAGCATGGAGAAAGTAGGATTGTGGGTAGTAGAGTGGGTGTCAGTTCGGAATTGGAGCTTAAGTTGTGAGGGAGTGGGGTCGATAGTAGTGTCGTTACAAGGTGCATAGTGAGGAGTAACGACGCTGATTGATGTGGTTCTGGTGGCTGTAGCTGTCTTAAGGGGGGTAGCTCGTTCTGGTGTAGCTGGGGTCA